>JAEOAE010002604.1:0-21809 GCA_036365155.1 Meriones psammophilus
AGATCAAGGAGATACAAATTGGAAAGGAAGAGGTCAAAGTGTCACTTTTTGCAGATGAAATGATAGTATACATGAGCATCCCCACACATTCAACCAGAGAACTCCTCCAGGTGATAAACACCTTCAGCAAAGTGGCAGGATACAAAATTAACTAAAAAAAAAAAAAACAAGAAGTCCTCCAGTATACCAAAGACAAAAGGGCAGAGAAAGAAATAAAGGAAACAACACCCTTCACAATAGCCACTAATAACATAAACTACCTTGGGATGACAATAACCAAGCAAGTGAAAGGCCTGTTTGAGAAAAACTTTAAGTCTCTCCAGAAAGAAATTGAAGAAGATATCAGAAGATGGAAAGATCTCCCATGCTCATGGATTGGTAGGATTAACATTCTGAAAATGGCCATCCTGCCAAAAGCAATCTACAGATTCAATGCAATTCCCATCAAAATACCAACTCAATTATTTACAGAACTTGAAAAAAAGATCTCAGCATCATATCGAGAAACAAAAAACACAGAATCTACAAAACGATCCTGTACAACAACATATCATCTGGAGGTATCTCCATCCCCAATCTCAAGCTGTACTACAGAGCAATAGTAATAAAAACTGTAAAGTATTGGCATAGAAACAGAAAAGAGGATCAATGGAACCAAATAGAAGACCCAGAAATAAACCCACACACCTATGAATACTCAATTTTTTACAAAGAAGCCAAAACCATTCAATGGAAAAAAGACAGTGTCTTCAAAAAATGATGCTGGTCCAACTGGATATCTACATGCAGAAAAATGAAAATAAATCCATATTCATCACCCTGCACAAAACTAAAGTCCAAGTGGATCAAAGACCTCAACATAAAACCAGATACTCTAAATCAGTTAGAAGAAAAATTGGGGAACAGCCTAGAACTCATTCACACAGGAGACAACTTCCTGAATAAAACACCAACAGCACAGGCTCTAAGAGCAACAATCAGTAAATGGGACCTCATGAAACTGAAAAGCTTCTGTAATGCAAAGGATGCCATCACTAAAACAAAACGAATGACAACGAACTTGAAAAGAATCTTCACCAACTCTTTATCTGACAGAGGGCTAATATCCAGTATATATAAAGAACAAAAGAAGCTGAAAAGCAACAATCCAAGTAATCCAATTAAAAAATGGGGAGCACAGCTAAACAGAGAATTCTCGATAGAGGAATATCGAATGGCAGAGAAACACTTAAAGAAATGTTCAACCTCATTAGCCATTAGGGAAATGCAAATCAAAAAGACCCTGAGATTTCACCTTACACCCATCAGAATGGCCAAGATGAAAAACTCAAGTGATAACACATGCTGGAGAGGTTGTGGTGAAAGGGGAATCCTCCTCCATTGCTGGTGGGAATGTAAACTGGTACAACCACTTTGGAAATCAATCTGGTGATTTCTCAGACAATTAGGAATAGTGCTTCTTTAAGACCCAGCTATACCACTGCTAAGTATTTACCCAAAATTTTCTCAAGTATACAACAAGGACATTTGCTCAACCATGTTTGTAGCAGCTTTATTCGTAATAGCCAGAACCTGGAAACAACCCAGATGTCCATCAACGGAGGAATGGATACAGAAATTGTGGTATTTTTACACAATGGAATACTACTCAGCAATTAATAATGAGGAAATCATGAAATTTGCAGGCAAATTGTGGGATCTAGAAAAGATCATTCTGAGTGAAGTATCCCAGAAGGAGAAGGACAAACAGGATATATACTCACTTAATATAGACCTACAAGATATGATAAACATAATGAAATCTATACACCTAAAGAAGATAAACAAGAAAGCAGACATGGGTTAAGATGATCAATCCTCAGTTAGAAAGACAAATGGGATGTTCATTGGACATATGACAGGAGTCTATCACAGAAGGCATCTGAAAGACTCTACCTAGCACTGTTTCAAAACAGATACTAAGACTCATAACCAAACCTTTGGCAGAAGGGGTGTTAGTATGATGTGGAAAGGATTGGAGCTCCACAAGGACCAAATATATCTGGGCACAGGGGTCTTTTCTGAGACTGACACTCCACCAAGGACCATGTATGGATATAACCTAGAACCTTTGCTCAGATAAAGCTCCTGGTTGCTCAGTAACCAATTGATTTCCCATAGTAAAGGGAACAGGGACTACTTCTGACAGGAATTCAATGGCAGGCTCTTTGACCTCCCCACCCCCCAAGGGAGGAGCAGTCTTGCTAGGCCACAGAGGAGGACTTTGCAGCCAGTCCTGAAGACACCTGATAAAACAAGGTCAGATGGACGGGGAAGTGGTCCTCCCAATCAGTGGACTTGGATAGGGGCTGGCAGGAGATGAGGGAGGGAGGGTGGGATTGAGAGGGAATAAGTGAGCAGGGTACAGCTGGTATACAGAGTTAATAAAATGTAACTAATAAAAATAAATAAATATTAAAAAATAAAAAAGAATAATAGTCTAATTTGAAAATGTAAATGTTACTGTAAAAAAAAGTATGTTTCATATGCCTGGTTCAGTTAATCATCTGGGAGGCATACTACCTCTTATACTATCCTAGGCATAGTCCTGGAAGTTTCTAGCCTCCATTCTCTATAAACCTAGGCCTAGGATTTCTTCAGCCTCTGAGACTTACTGCTTAATATGATCGCCCATTCTTGTTCTTACTGAGCTTTGGTCTGGCTGGTTTAACTCTGATGTTTTAACTGAAACTCCTCTCCCAGCTAACTTATTCAATCTGGCTTTTCTTTAGGCCTCTGAATTGCTTAGCTTAGCCTCCAACTAACTCCAGCAATCTGCTCTAATTTCCTGGCTCCATCTCACTCTCTGGCTCCTACAGGCTTCAGCTGACTTCTCTCTCCACCGTCTCTCTATTACTGTCCCAATAAAACTGCCTCTTATATTGCACCCTAAGATGCCCCCTTTTCCTCTTTCTTCTCATGAGGCTGGGAGAATCCTATTCTGTCAAATCTTCAGTGATTTGTCAGCTTTTCTGCCACTCAACTGTACATCAATTCCAAACATTGGTGCTTCTTCAACCTAATTTTATCTTCATTGTTTGGGATTAAAAGAATGTATCATTACACCTGTATCTAAGCTCTTCTTTACCTGAAACTTCCTCTCTACCAGGCTGGGCTTGAACTAATCTGCTTGCTTCTGTCTTCTGAATTAATAGTGTGTATGTGTTCCAGGTGAATCACAGAGACCTAGATGATCTTTAGAATTGATGTCTTGCCAGAATTGCCATGTTTTAAATTAACATTCCTCTACAACCTCTTGACACCTGAAGACCATAATAGTTACCTTCCTTTTTTTCCTGATTAATTTTATAAGAACAACAACTTATGTGGGCTCATAATTCAAGAATATTGTCCATCATGGTGGGAAGCAATGGTGGCAGGATCACAAGGCAGCTCTTTTCATGGCATCCACAAAGCATTAGGAAGCAGGAACTCTATCTAGTAAAGCTTTCTGCTCAGCTCCTTTCCCCCATTTTCTTCATTTTGGGACTCCAACCCATAGAATGAATGAATGTATCTTATTACCATTTAGAGTGGCCCTTTCCAACTGAAGTGAATCGAATGGCACTAATTCTTCACAGACGTATCCATAGGTTTCTATGTCTACCTAAATTCCATCAAGTTGAACAGTAGAGGAACACTCCTATTTTATGGGAGGAAACCTTGTGGCATAAGGGAAGCTTCCATGATTGTACAAGACTTGGCTATCCAACCAAAAGGAGCCCATCTCTTTAAATATCTACACTAAAACTCGTTTTGATTTGATTGAGGCAAATTTTGTCCAAACAACTTAAACTTCCACTGTTTGACAAAGTTGGACTTAATTGGCTTTAGCTGATGCTCCTGTGTCCTCAAATACCAATACTCATACTCACTGTCACTGTTAAGCAAAGAGTTTGTGACTATAATCTGATGGTCATGCTTTCCTCCTTTTTTTTTCTGCATATTAGACCATCCACCAATTTTGTGCTTTGCCAAATTATAAAATATTTTAAGAGTGTTTTCTTTTGTATGTACTGCATAGATGCAAGACCATCACCTCCAAATAATGGATATACATATAATATATAATGATTAAATGCTCTAAATTATTTGGAAATATATCAGAATTTAGAGATATTTAGGAACAGCATAGAAGTAAATTTTTCTGTTTTTAATAACTGAGTAGTATTCCATTGTGCAAGTGTACCACATTTTCATCATCCATTCTTCAGTTGAGGGGCATCTAGGTTCTTTTCAGCTTCTGGCTATTATGGATAAAGCTGCTATGAACATAGATGAGCAAGTGGCCTTGTGGTACGGTGGAGCACCTTTAGGGTATATAGCTAGTAATGGTATATCTGGGTCTTGAGGTAGAACGTTTCTGTTTTCTGAGAAAACTTTAGATTGATTTCCACAGTAGTTGTACAAGTTTTTACTCCCACCAGCAATGGGGGAGCATTCCTCTTGCTTCACATCTTTGCCAGAATGTGCTGCACTTGAGTTTTTGGTTTTAGCCATTCTGATGGGTGTAAGATCTAATCTCAGTGTCATTTTGATTTGCATTTCCCTGATGACTAAGGACATTGAACGTTTCTTTAAGTATTTCTTGATCATTAGAGATTTCTCTCTGGAGAAATCTGTTTAGTTCTGTACCACATTTTTTAATTGGGTATTTTGGTTTGCTGGTGTTTAATTTCTTGAGTTCTTTATATATTTTTGATATTAGCTTTCTGTCAGATGTTGGGCTGGTGAAGATCTTTTCCCATTCTGAAGGCTGCTGTTTTGTGCTATTGAGAGTGTCCTTTGCCTTGGAGAACTTTTTAAATTTCATGAGGTCCCATTTATTGATTATTGATCTTAGTTCCTGAGCTGTGGGTATTCTGTTTAAGAAGTTGTTTCCTGTACCAATGAGTTCAAGTCTATTTCCTACTTTCTCTTTCATTAGATTTAGTTTATCTGGTTTTATGTTGAGGTCTTCAAACCACCTGAAGTTGAGTTTTGTGCAGGGTGATAAATATAGATCTATTTGCATCTTCTGCATACAGACATTGAGTTAGACCAACACAATTTGTTGTATGCTTTTGGCTTCTTTGTAAAAACTCAGGTGTCTGGGTCTATTTCTGAGTCTTCAATTCCATTCATGAACCTCTCTGTTTTTTATACCAATCCCATGTGATTTTTATTACTATTGCTCTGTAATACAGCATGATATCACGGATGGTGATAACTCAGGAAGTTTTTGGTTCTTGTATTTTGTTTTATTGTACAGGATTGTTTCAGCTATGCTGGCTGTTTAACTTTTCTATATGAAGTTGAGAATTGTTCTTTTAAGGTCTCTAAAGAACTGTGTTGGAATGTTGGTAGGAACTGCATTGAGTCTTCTAGGCTGCTTGATAGTCTACCATGTTGGTAGCATTGTCTATTCCTTACAGAGCTTGATATTGATTTGGAAGGCTACATGCAGTTAAAGACAGCAGTATTCACACTGTTCTACTTATAATAGTACATTCTGGTTAAAGTCTAATGCAAACTTCAGCCTCAGTGTTTTATTTTAGTTATCTCTGTGTATTTCCAAAGCATTATGGGGTGAGTTGTCTAATATACAAAAAAATAACTTCATGGAAAACATGACCGTCAGAGAAGTTAAGGAAGGCCATATTAAAGCCACAATCTCTTTTCTAATCATTGAAAAAGAGTGTTAGTCCTGGATTTTGAGTTATTGTGGACCACCTATAGAGCCATTTGACTCCATCAGTGTCAAATCCGAGAAACTTAAGTTGTTTTTACAAAATTGGCCTCAATCAAAGCAAGATTATTTCTTTTGTAAAAGTTAAAAGAGATGAAAAATAGGAACTCTGTTGGTTAGATAACCAAGTCTCAAATAGTCATGTGAACTTCCTTTATGTCTCAAGATTTTCCCTCATAAACTCAAGGCAGGAGTTGTGTCTTTGGGAAGCAAACAATTTCCATGGAGGGTTTTCCTAGTATTTAATTGATGTTATTTAGGATTGGTATGAAAATGACTGGTCAAATCTGTGAATGATTATTGGGTTAGATTTGCCAGATGCGAAGATCCACCATAAATTCTATTGAGATCATTGCACCATTTCATGAGTTGGGTGCTCAAACTAAAGAAAATCAGAAGAGGAGCTGAGCTTTTCTTGCTTCCTATTGCATGATTTTGGATGCCAGGAGACCACCTGCTTTGAACTACTGCCACTATTTCTTTCACAGCATGATGGTCAATATCCTTGAGTTATGAGCCAACATAAAGTATTATTCTTGGCAAGTGGTGGAACAATGGAAACTTAATGTGAGATCAAACAAAAGCATTTACTGGAGAAGGTGTAAAGTATGGCTTATTTTATTGGCTACACAAGAAGGAGGTGTTTTACTAATGTATGTCTGAAATGAAAGGCCAGCCTGTGGAGTTGATGGACTTTGATCACTTTACAATGTAATTTTTCTACCATATTGCTTTTTCTACAACATCGAAGATGGCAATGTCCTTTAATCTAGGTACCAATCTGGGCTGAAGTCTCCAGGAGAATTGTAGATGGGAGGACACAGAAGGTCATCAGATCCTCTGTGTTTCCATACAGAAAAGTGTGCCAGGAATTATCAACAACTATAACCCTAAGCTTCATTTTCTTTTTCATCATAAAAAAAAAATTGAAGCCTATTTGGCCATAGAGAGAACTGAATCACAACTTGAATCACATTTTGTGAGGTTTCTTGTTTCTCTAGTGCCCAATAATATTAATTCTGTTTCTTTCCTCAGGAAAATGGAGTCAGGCATCTCACAGGCCTTCCAGGAAGAGCTCACCTGCCCCATCTGCTTGGGCTTCTTTACAGATCCAATCACCATAAGCTGTGGACACATATTCTGTCAGGCCTGCCTCTGCCTTTCCTGGGAAGACATGCAAGTTCCTGTCCACTGTCCCACATGTAGGCATCCATCCCAGCAGAAGGACTTCAGAACCAATGTTGTTCTGAAGAAGCTGGTGCACATTGCCAGACAGGACATTCTCATGAAGTACCTGAACTCTGAGGAGAATAAGTGTGTGACCCACAAGGAGGCAAAGAGGATCTTCTGTGAGGAGAACAGTGTCCTTCTCTGTCAACTGTGCTCTGACTCCCAGGAGCACAAGGGCCACAGACACTGTCCCACTGAAGCAGCTGCTGAGGGGCAAATGGTAAGTGATGTTTCTGAGAGAATATGGCAGCTGGAGAGAGGGAGCTTAGCAGAGCACAGGAAGATGCCTGTCTGATGATGTTGAAATAATTGCATTCTGAATGGAGGCTTTTTTAGAACAGCTAATGGAGAAAGGGTGATCACAAATGTAAACACGGTTTCAGAAAATAATAATGTAAAGACAATTTTTAGTTTTATGATTCACTATGCTCAGGTCACTGGAAAATGACATAGTAAATTCATATCTTTAAAAACTGTCCATGACTGGAGACTAAATGAGAAAAAAATTCATTGGAATTAGCTAGAAAGAAAGATCTGGGAATCCCAACCAATACAAGTTACCCAGACAGTCAGGATTATAAATCACTTAAGTGAGCAAAGGGTTATGTTGTATTTTTTATTTCTATTCCCTGAAATCTAAAATTCCTACTCAACAACAGTAAAAAATAAAGGACAGTGTGATCCTTCCACTCACCCTACAGTAATGTGTTCATTGCCTAAGAATTCATCAGTACTATTTATTTACCTAACATGGATATTTATTACTTTTTACAGGAGAGATTTCTAAATCTAATGGCATCTTTATGGGAGAAGCTCCAAGAAAATCAGGATAGTCTAAATGCAGAGAACAGAATGACAACTCAGTGGCTGGTGGGTATGAGACTGTTGTTGAAAATCAGCTTGATAATAGGTTGAGGCAGCTCTCTTGCAAACCTGATCACTCACAAGTTGAGAATAAGGCATGGGTGTTGATACTAGGAAAACCTTTTCTGCAGGCCTCTAATTCTGAGTGTGGTATACAACTCTGCACTCAGAGAGCATGGACAGGCTGTGGCAGAGAATGTTGAGACTAATGAGTGACTTGCTGACAGTTTGGCACAGTGCCTTGACTCTATGGCTCTGTCATGATATTTAATTACTACATGCAGAATTTCATATTTGTGTGAAAGTATGAATTACCAATGAATACCTTTTCTTCAGGTGGCTCAGGATATCTTTAATTTGATAAAAATTCTTAGAGAAAATGATGGGTTTGTTGATTTTGCCATTAACAAAGAAGAAATGAATGAAATAATATAATTTCCATTTCTGAAAATACAGCAAATCAGTGTGCAGCACACTGACAGGATCCACTAGTCGAATTTAAACATAGATGAAGTCAGTTGAGAGGATAAAATGTTCTGTAAATGTGATCTAGAATGTCCCTTTTTCTTCAGGACTACTTGTCTTTTCAGACAGAAATGATCAGGATAGAGTATAGGAAATAACATCCAGTCCTCTATGAAGAAGAAAAGCAGCATATAGAGTGTATGAGGAATGAAGGCCAACATATTTTAGAGAAACTCAGGAAAAGTAAAGCCCTGATGGTCCAAAAGAGGAACCAACTGAAAGAAATGTATCGAGAGCTGATGACAATGTCCCAGCAGTCATATGTGGTACTGCTCCAGGTGAGTATGGAGGAGTTCATGAAAGGGCTTTGTTATCTGAGGCCCACACTGCCAACTCTTACATCTGATATAGCTGTCTACATTCCCTGCACCTATTGTCACTGGATTTCCTTTTTAGGGATAATCTGTAGACAACAGTTTTTGCCATAACCTTAAAAGAACAAACTTTTGACAGTGTGTCAGTAGATTCCCTGTTAAATATCACTTTTTTTTTTGTTTTTGTAGCTTGCTTTTCTGAATTCCCATTTTCAGTTATTCCTGTTACCAAACATTCCACTGAGCCTCTACTTGAATATTTCACCTCTACTTATACACAGTTTACCTAATTTCTTCTTTTTAAAGCTGTGTTTTTGAGGGTACTTTGGGAAATTGTGTTTTTGATATATGGTCTTCTTTTGTGGTACATGCTGGCTTGAAACTCACAGTTATTATAAGGCCTCAAAACTCTAAATTCTGGAATTACAGCCATGTGGTACCAGTCAGGGGTGAAGTCACAGTTTTGAAGTATTCTTCATAAAAATATTCCTACGCTTTGTAGGCAGGCTCAAGGAAAGTCCCCTTTGCAAAGCAAAGTACAATCACTATGCATTTTCTTCTTCAGTGTTACTTTCACAGTGTGAGTACATCAAGATTTCTCCTCTGCTAATCTTAGTTGGCATTATTCTGAGACACAAAAATATATTTGCAGGGTGGATCATTTTGTTGATGACTGACATTTATCTGAACTTTATAATCAAACATTGTATGCCATGTCTTCAGAAATATTCACTATTCTTGTTGTCTTTGCAGGATTCAGAAGACATCTTCAGAAGGTGAGTATAGTCATCATTGCAAGCTTGGATCCTTGAAGTATGCTATAAAATTGACGAAGCTGCCTTAGCAAACTAAAAATATACTTTAGATAGGAATACTCAATTGCTTGTGTATGATGGTTGAGATTGGTTTCATGTATATAACATTTGTTCTTTACCAGAAAGTGCCTTTACTTACTACATAATAGTGAAGCAGTGTACACAAGAGGGCTCGGTGATAAAATATCTACTTTTGATATCATAAACCTTGAGGTCCATCACCCTTATTTTCTAGTAGTAGAAGAAATGGCAGAATGCATGGAAAAACAAATGGATAGCCAGAAGGGCTTCAAAAAGGGCATCTAGGAGAAAACAGCCCTGTCTTCTGATCGTGGGGTCACTTTGATATCAGAAAATGATTGTGTGAAAGATGTTCAGACAAGTGTTTACTTGTACTAATTAGATTTGTTTTCTTTATGTGTGTGCATGCATGCATGTGTACCATTGCACATGCGTTGAGGTCACAGGACAACTTTCAAAAGTCAGTCCTTTCCTTCCACTACAGGTTCATGGGATTGAACTCAAGTTGTCAGGCTTGTGTGGGAAGGGATTTAACTCCTGAGTCACTGTCTGAACTTGGAGTGAGCATTTCTCCTAATCACTGTGATGGTTTCTTTAGCACCTGGAAGATCAATGTCTTCTTGTCCTTGCAGGAGTGAGTCAGTGCAGTTCTGCATGCCCCAGGTGATGAAACCAGAGCTCAGTGCCCTGCCCACCACTGGACTGATTGAGAGGTGCAAGTGCTTCCTAGGTGAGTGTCAGCACTACTGAAATGACCAAAGGTGCCCTTCAACAATGAGATAAGGGTTGTGTATATGAATTTGTACCTTCTCTAAAGGATATGTCATTGTAAGTCACATTTCTAATCATGTTTATTCATGTGGTCATTTAACAAACAACAAACATGAATATAATGTTCTATGTGACCCAGGATGAAAATATAGTAACAGTTTTTCCTTGAGACATAAGAATGATAATTAATTCAGGACAATCTAAATCATTCTAAGTGTTGGAGTTATTTAATTGTTTTCCCTTAATTATTTTGGCACTTGAATTTTTTTAAAGTACGTTTCACTTCTTAGTTTAAAAATATATAAAATATAGTGGTGTGCACTTGTAATCTCAACATTAAAATGTGGAGCCGTGAGGATTGCCCATGAGTTTGAGGCTAGCCTGTTTGAAATAGGGAGTTCCAAGCCAGTCAAATATATATACCAAGGCTCTGTATCAAAAAAGATGTTAATAAACATAAAATAACTATATACATGAAGGCATATATCATGAACAATAAAAAGAAAACAAATAGATAGGTCAAGAGGCATTGTCTTCATTCCCGTTAGATCTAAATGTGAATTCTGACTTCATATGGAAAGAGTATCAGAGGAGGCAGGGGTTAAACCAGACAATTACAACCAGAGAACCACTTCTAATGCAAGTTTAGTCTTTACTTGAGTATAAACATGGGTGCTTACATGCAAATAAAAATAAAATCATCACTGCTTCTATTTTAGAATAACTTTTAATGAAAATGCAAAAGGATAGTCTTTGTTCCAGACCTACCTGCAATGCACATGTCTTCCATTTGCCAGGTGTAATGAAAAGCCACCTCTACAGCATCAGCAAATTTTTCATCAGGATCCCATTCAGTTTCTTGTGGAATTTCTTGACTTTGAAGTATTTGAACCACATTTAACCCTTCTAGCCTTAGCCTTCTCTTTTATAATTCAAGCAATCTCCAGGTACCTCTCTCACCTAAGAAGTGTAAACAGCCATTTCAACTAAATTGTTGCCTCTTGCCTCTTCCTACAGTGAACATATTCTTTGGAAATGCAATCTTACTCCATGACAAGATGAACCTATTTGATGTCGTGAAAAGATTCACCTTTAGCCCTCACCAACAGGAGACATCTGTGGAATCAGCTGGACACTATTTTGCTTCCTGTGGATCACAGAGCTTCTTCTCTAGGAAATATTACTGGGAGATGGATTTAATGGACTCTCTGGACTGGGCTATCGGAGTCTGTGAGGATGACTTTTTAACAAATGCAAGGCAGCAGACTGAACCTGAGGGTGTACTCCTCCTTGTGTGTGTGAAGCAGGGTAATCAGTACAGTCTCCTCACCACCTGTCCAGTAATTCACCACTATATAGAGAAGCCAGTGGGCCGGGTTGGTGTGCTCCTTGATTGTGAGAGTGGATGTGTGAGTTTCCTGAATGTTGCCAAGAGTTCCCTCATGTTCAGTTACCTTCCCGGCACCATCAATTACCCTGTCAGGCCTTTCTTCTCCTTTGGTGGCACAATTTGATAGAAAGCTGTAATCCAGGTCTTTAATGCTGTTTAAGTATTTTCTAATATCATGTTACTTTTTTGCCATGAAATATTAAAATACCATTAAATATAAAACATGTTTAACTGTGTTTTCTTTTCTTTGTGGTTCCCCAGAGTCTACCCAGAACACCTTTTTAAAGCAGGTTTCTCTTGTTTCATTGTTTATTAGTTTTTGCATACATGTCAGAAGTACTAATTAGGAGTGAAGCTCAAGTTCAGAACTAATGCACTTTTTAAATATGCTCAGGAACCCAGTTATATTTAGAATCATAAAAATATCATTTAGATGTAGAATTCTATCTTAATCAAGCATTGATGTGTATTGTGTTGGCTAATTTTATTTTAAATTGACACAAGACAGTGTTTATGTGGGGGGAGGGATAGTTGGGTGTGGATGTGTTGGTGTGTGTATGTAGACTTGCCTTGCCTGGGAACTAGCTCTGTAGACCAGGCTGTCCTCAAACTCACTGAAATATCACTACACATCTTCACTCTAAATGTTCTTTGCAATGAATCGTTGGTCTGGTTCAAGATCTCTGGCTTTCTGATTCATTAACATGGGATCCTCATTAGGACTCCTTTCAGTCATCCTATTGTTGCCCTGTGTTATAGAAATCCTGCAGCTTTAGATCAGCAGAACTGGCCAGCCTCTTCATATGTACCAGTTCTTCACAGATGATACAGATGTTGGGATGGGCCAACTCTGAACCCTGGTGCTGAGCCTGGGTGATAGCAGATCTGGTTGGTCCACTGACTCTCCCTTATCACCACCACCAGGGTGAGCTCTCCAGCACTTCTCTGTGTAAGCCTCCCAGTGCTGCCATGGGCAGATGGCAAGGTCAGCTTTCCTGATCTCATGCCCTAAACCTGGGCAGCTCATCCACACACATGCCTCCAAAGCCAGCTCCACTGTGCTGCCCAGTACAGGCACTGGGCCTAATCTCTCAAGTGCTGCAGCCTGTGAGGGGCTGGCTCAAACCCTGGGACTGGCTCACCAGTGCCTTCCCCACCAGGGCCAGCCCTACTGTGTTGCCCAGGTGAGGTATAGGATTTACTCTTCCAAGTGCTTTAGCCAGTAGTGAGTAGGGCTAGCTCTTACTGTTAGAGGTAGTTTTTGTGCACTGTGTATTCAAAAGTTAATTTTTGTACCCAGAGATCTGGTTTCAGTCCAGGCTTTGGCACTGTCATTTCTAGGAAACATCTCCTGCCTCAATGTTGTGTAAACATTGTTCTTACTAACCTTCTGATTAGTTAATAAAGAGCTGAACAGTCAATAGCAGGGAAGGAAAGGATAAGGAGGGAATTCTGATCCCAGTGATGGGCTTCTGGGTTTGGGGGAAGGCATCCTCACAAGAGGGTTGCCATGAGGACACAGATGAGCAAGGAGGTGCAAGAGAGATACTAAGATGGCAGGCAACGAGCCACACAGCTGGAAAGTAGGCCAGTGTTAGAATAGGTCAGTATATTCTCAGCTATAGTCCCTGAAGGTTATAATAAAAAATAAAAGTTTGCATGTCATTATTCAGGAGCTAGGGTGGGCATATCAAACACTTTGGAAATCAATCTGGCACTTTCTCATACAATCAAGAAAGAATACTGCTTCTTCAAGATCTAGCTATACCACTCGTAGGCATATAACTAAAATATGCTCTAATACACAACAAGGACATTTGCTCAACCATGTCCATAGCAACTTTATCCATAAGATCCAGAACTGGAAACAACACAGATGTCCCTCAACTGAGGAATTGATATAGAAATTTTGGCACATTTACATATGGAATAATACTCAGCAATTGAAAACAGGAAAAATCACAAAATTTGCAGGCAAATGGTGGGAACAAGAAAAGATCATCCTGAGTGAAGTATCCCAGAAGCAGAAAGATACACGTGGTATATGCTCACTTATAAGTAGATATTAGACATATGATTATCCTATATCATATGTCTATATCATATGTCCTGTATCATATGATATAGGATAATCATACTAAAATCTGTATACCTAAAGAAGCTAAGGAAGAAGGAGGACCCTGGCTAAGATGCTCAATCGTTATTCAGAAAGGCAAACTGGTTAGACTTCAGAAGATGGAGAAAACAGGGATCAGGACAGGAGCCTACCACAAAGGGCCTCTGAAAGACTCTATCCAACAGGGTATTAAAGCAGATGCTGAGACTCATAACCAAATTTTGGTCAGAGTACAGGGAATCTTATAAAAGAAGGGGGAGGTAGAAAGACCTGGAGGGGACTGAAGCCCCACAAGGAGAGCAACAGAAAAAAAAAAAAAAAAAAAAAAAAATCTGGGCCTAGGGGTCTTTTTTGAGACTGATAGATATTCCAACCAAGGACCATTCATGAAAATTAGCCTAGAAACCCCTGCACAGATGTAGCCCCTGGCAGCTCAGTGTCCAAGTGTGTTGTCTTGTAAGGGGAACAGGAGCTGTTTCTGACATGAACTCAGTGGCTGGCTCTTTGATCACCTCTCCCTGGAGGGGAGGGGTGGGCAGCTTTACCAGGCCACAGAAGAAGACAATGCAGACAGTCCTGATGAAACCTGATAGACTATGGTCAGATGGAGGGGGATGAGGACCTCCCCTATCAGTGGACTGGGGGAGGGACATGGGAGGAGAAAAGGGAGGGAGGGAGAGACTGGGAGGGGACTATAGCTGGGATACAAAGTGAATAAACTATATTAAAATAGTTTTTAAATACAACAAAAGAAAATTAAAATAACCCACTGCATCCTGTCAGATAATCAGATTAATGGTGGATTTTGAGAAAATCAGAAACAACTAAAAGCCTATGAAAACTGAATATCTCTCTACTGAATAACTACTGGGTCAAGGAAGTCATAAAGAAACTGAAGACTTCCTAGAATTCAATGAAAATGAATGCAAAACCTACTTAAAATTATGGGACACAATTAAAGTGGCACCAAGATAGTTTTCATAGAATTAAATGCTTACATACTCATACTATCAACCTAACAGTACACCTGAAAGCTCTAGAACAACAACAAAACAAAAGAAGAAACCCTCATACAACCAAGAGGTGTAGACAGCAAAAAATAACCAAACTAAGGGTGGAAATTAATAAAATAGAAACAAAGAGAACAATACAAGGGATCAATGTAACAAAGATTTGTCCTTTGAGAAAGTCGATAAGATTGCCAAACCTTTATCCAAACTAAATTAAAAAAAAAAAAAAACAGACAATATCTAAATTAAAAACTCAGAAACAAAAAGGGGAACATAATAACAGACATTGAGGAAATCCAAATACTCTTTAGGTCATACTTTAAAAACCTTTACTTCACAGAATTCAAAAATTGAAAGGACGTGGATAATTTTCTTGAGAGGTACCACTTACCAAAGTTCAATAAAGATAAGATGAACAATTTAAATAGAATTTAATGCCTAAAAAAATAGACACAGTCAGTAAAAGAAGGAAGAAATGAAGGAAGGAAGGAAGGAAGGAAGGAAGGAAGGAAGGAAGGAAGGAAGGAAGGAAAGGAAGGAAGGAAGGAAAGAAGGAAGGAAGGAAGGAAGGAAGGAAGTCCAAGGCTGTATGGATTTAGAAGAGAATTCTGCCAGGTTTTCGTAGAAGAACTAACACTAATGCTCCTCAAATTATTTCACAAAGTATAAACAAAAGGAACATTTAAAATTTTATTTTACGTGGCGACATTCACTCTGATAACCAAACCACTCAAAATTTCAACAAAGAAAAAAATTAAAGACTAATTTCCCTTATGAACATAGATGAAAAATACACAATAAAAATACTTGCAAACCAAAGAAAATGAAGGCCTACTGATTGGGAAAGAATCTTCACCAACCCTCTATCTGACAGTATATATAAATAACTAAAGAAGTTGAAAAGCAACAAATCAAGTAATCCAATTAAAAAATTGGGAACAGAGCTTAACAGAGAATTCTCAATAGAGGAATATGGAATGGCAGAGAAACACTTAAAGAAATGCTCAACCTCATTAGCCATCAGGGAAATGCAAATCAAAATGACCCTGAGATTTCACCTTACACCCATAAGAATGGCCAAGATCAAAACCTCAAGTGACAACACATGCTAGAGAGGTTGTGGAGAAAGGGGAACTCTCCTCCACTGCTGGAGGGAATGTAAACTTGTACAACCACTTTGGAAATCAATCTGGCACTTTCTCACACAACAAGGAATAGCGCTTCCTCAAGATCCAGCTATACCACTCATAGACATATCCAAAAGAGGCTCAAGTACACAATAAGGACATTTGTTCAACCATGTTTATAGCAGCTTTATTTGTAATAGCCAGAAGCTGGAAACAACCCAGATGTCCCTCAATTGAAGAACGGATACAGAAATTGTGGTACATCTACACAATGGAATATTACTCAGCAATGAAAAACAAGGAAATCATGAAATTCGCAGGTAAATGGTGGGATCTGAAAAAGATTATCCTGAGTGAGCTATCCCAGAAGCAGAAAGACATACATGGTATATATTCACTCATATAGACATATAATATAGGATAAACCTACTAAAATCTGTACATGTAAAGAAATTAATCAAGAGGGAGCACTCTGGCTAAAATGCTCAATCCCCATCTTAAAAGGCAAAGAGGATAAACACCAGAAGAAGAAGAAAAGAGTCAGCAAGTTAGGGGCCTTCTACAGAGGGCCTCTGAAAGACTCTGCCCTGCAGACTTTTAAAGCAGATGTTGTGATTTATGGCCAAACTTTGGGCAGAATGCAGGGAATCTTATGAAAGAAGTGGGAAATAATAGTAAGACCTGGAGAGGACAGGAGATCCACAAGGAGAGCAAGAGAACCAAAAAAATGAGCACAGGGGTCTTTCCTGAGACTCATACTAAGTGGTAAGTGTTATAGTATATATGAATGACCCCTAAAATTCTACCAGAGAACCCTAGTTGATCAAAACCCCTTTAGTGGAGTAACTAGATACAAAGTTAAATAACATTAATCAGTAGCCATACTATACACAAGGAACAAACAAGCTGAGAAAGAAATCAGGAAACAACACTCTTCACAATAGCCATAAATAAGATGACATGTCTTGGAGTAACTCTAACCAAGCAAGTGAAAGAACTTGTATGACAAGAACTTCAAGTCTTTGGGAAGAAAGAAATTGAAGAAATATCAGAAGATGGAGATCTCTGCCATGGTCAAAAATCACTAGAATTGACATAGTAAAAATGACCATCCTACTAAAAGCAATCTACATATTCAATACAATCTCTATCAAAATTCCAACATAATTCTTTACAGACCATGAAAGGACAATACTCAATTTCATATGGAAGAATAAAAAATCCAAGATAGCTAAATCAAACCAAAACAATAAAAGAACTTCCAGAGGTATCACCATCCCTAGTTTTAGACTGTACTAAGAGCTACATTAATAAAAACTGCATGGTATTGGCATAAAAAGTGACAGGTTGATCAATGAAATTGAATAAAAGACGCAAGAATAAATTCACATACCATTGGACACCTGATTTTTTGATAAAGATACCAGAAATACACAATGGAAAAAGAAAATATCTTCAACAAATGATGCTGGTCCAAGTAGATCTAAGCATGTGGAATAATGCACATTTATCTACATCTATTGTCCTACACAAAACTCAAGTCCAAGTGGATCAAAGACTTCAAAACAAAACCAGATACACTGAACCTGATAGAAAAGAAAGTGGGAGAGAGCCTTGAATGAATTGACACAGGAGAGAACTTCCTGAACAGAACATATATAGAACTGAAGAACGTTTAAAGAAAATGTGGTGCACTTACACAATGGAGTATTACTCAGCAATTTAAAAATATGACATCATGAAACCTGCAGGCAAATAGATGGAACTAGAAAAAATTATCCTGAATGAAATAACCAAGACCCCAGAAAGACAAGCATGGTGTGTACTCACTTATACATGGATATTAACTGTTAAGTAAATGATAATCATGCTACAGTCCACTGACCCAGAGAGGCTAAGTAACAAGGGGGCCTCTATGGGGGATGAATGGGTCTCTCTGAAAAGGGAAAATAGGATAGATTTTGAGGTTGGACTATGGTTGGTGAAAATGGGAGCAGGAGGGATCAAGTTGAGTGGGAGAAGTGGAGGGAGAGATGACTGGAATTGGAGGACTTTTGGGTGATGTAGTGTAATGCCAGGTTCATGGGACCCTCAAAGACCACCAGGAGACAACTCGATGCAAGAGCAAGAGAGCTTTATTACAAGAGAGATCAAACTCAGGACCCTAGTCTCACAGACACAGCAGTAGAGAAGTGGGATGTCGAGCCCTGAGTGAGCAGGGTTTTTAAAGGGAAAGACTGTGAGCAGGGGGTTTCCATGACAGCAAGCAGGGGGTCACATGTTTCCATGAGAGCAAGCAGGGGGATTCATGCTTTGACATTATAGGATCAGGTAAAAGTTAGAGGGGCAAGGTGACCTTTTCTGAGGCACAATTGCCTAAGACATATGATCACAATGGCTATTCTTTTAAAGTATATCTGAAACATTGGGGAGAAATTTCCCAACAGATTCTCATTGATTATTGCCAGGGAGATTGTCTCTGTTTTCTATAAAGTATTTATTCTGTGATATTTCCTGGAGGCTGTTGCTAGGAGAATTAACTTTGTCCTCTGCCAAGTGTACATTCTGTGATATTTCCTGGTACCTGAATTCAGCTCCCAGCGAAGATGACTCTTTATCAAAATGAACTTATATTCAAGCTAACTATACCCAAGCTAACTTAAACTCTTCAGTAGAAATCTCGTGCAGTGGAAATTCCCTGGAATCTACAAGGGTGACTCCTAGTAATGGAAAATACAAAGCCTGGACCAGCCAGCCATCTCTCTAACCAGGCAACTTCCAGTGTTGGTACTGGAATGCAGTGGTACACCAATCCAGCTATCAAACCTTGAACCTACAATTCATCCTGCCTGCAACGTGTGCTGGCAGTACATACAGTAATGACACAGAACCTGAAGGAGAGGCCAACTGATGACTGCTCTAACTTGAGACCTACTCCAGGAGAGGAAGCCCATGGCAGACACTGCCTGGATGACCAGCAACTGGAGGCTGGATAGCCCAGAGACCTAGGGTAGGGAAAAAATACTGAATGAAATGACTCCTAATATTCTGCTTTATTCATATGTCGGGGCCTAGTCTAATCAGCGTCTGAGAAGGTTACTTCAGCTGCTTATTGGAGCAGATGCAGAGATTCACAGCCAAAATTTTGGCAGAGAAAGAGTTCAAGCTGTAGATCCCCTCAAAGTTCAAGAAACCCTGTGGAAGAGGAAAGAATTGTAGAAGCCAGGAAGTTTGGGGACACCAGGAGAGCACAGCCTACAGAATCAACTAAGCGGGGCTAGAGGGTCACAGAGTCTGAAGCAGCAATCACAGAACATGCCTGGGTTTGTGCTTAGGTCTTCTGCATATTTGAAGGTTGTCAGATTGATGTTCTGGGTTTCTTTTTCTTTCTTTCTTGTGTGTGTGTGTGTGTGTGTGTGTGTGTGTGTGTGTGTGTGTGTGTGTGTCTGTTGGGAATCCTAACACTGTGAGTGTGGTGTCTCTCACGCTTTACTGCCTCTTGAGATCCATTTCCACTGTCTGGGTTGCCTTGCCTAGTATTTAAATGAGAGTTTTCTGTCTAGTCTTTCTTTTTTTTTTTCAAATATTTAATTTTTAAGGTTTTTTAAATTTTTTATTTAACTTTTATTAATTACACTTTCTTCATTTTTATCCCCCCATAAGCGCCTCCCTCCTCACCTCCCGATCCCACCCTCCCTCCCCTTTCTGCATGCATGCCCTTCACCAAGTCACTGCCTGGATGACCAGCAACTGGAGGCTGGATAGCCCAGAGACCTAGGGTAGGGAAGTCACTGATAGGGGAGGTTGTCCTCTCCTTCTTTCTGATCTTGGTCTATCAGTTCTCATCAGAAGTGGTTGCACTGTCAACGTCTGTGGCCTGGTAAGGCTGCACCCCCCTCAGGGGGAGGTGATCAAAGTGCAGGCCAATCAGATTATGTCAGAGGCAGTCTCTCTTCCCATTATTATGTAACCCACTTGGACACTGAACTGCCATGGGCTACATCTGTGCAGGGGTTCTAGGCTATCTCCATGAATAGTCCCTGGTTGGAGTATGAGTCTTTGGGAAGTTCCCTGTGTTCAAATTTTTGTGTTCTGTTGCTCTCCTTGTGGTGTTCCTGTCCTCTCCAGCTCTTGCTATTTCTCACTTCTTACCTAAAATTCCATTCACTCTGCCTGACAGTTGGCCATCAGGCTCAGCATCTGCTTTGATAGTCTGCAGGGCAGAGGCTTTCAGAGGCCCTCTGTGGCAGGTTCCTAGGTTGTTTCCTGTTTTCTTCTTCTGGCTTTCAGAGGCCCTCTATAGCAGGTTCCTAGATTGTTTCCTGTTTTCTTCTTCTGATGACCATCCTCTTTGCCTTTCAGGATGGGGATTGAGCATCTTAGTTAGGGTCCTCTCTTTCCCTTAGTTTGTTTAGATGTACAGATTTTAGCAGGTTTATCCTATGTTGTATGTTTATATGAGTGAGTATATACCGTGTGTGTCTTTTTGCTTCTGGGACAACTCACTCAAGATGATCCATTCCAGGTCCCACCATTTACCTGCAAATTTCATGATTGCCTTATTTTTCATTGCTGAGTAATAATCCATTGTATAGATGTACCAAAATTTCTGCATCCATTCTTCAGTTGAGGGGCACCTGGGCTGTTTCCAGCTTCTGGCTATTACAAATAAAGCTGCTACAAACATGGTTGAACAAATGTCCTTTTTGTGTACTTGAGCCTCTTTTAGATACATGACTAGGAGTGGTATGGCTGGTTCTTGAGGAGGCACTATTCCTAGTTGTCTGAGAAAGCACCAGATTGATTTCCAGAGTAGTTGTACAAGTTTACATTCCCACCAGCAGTCGAGGAGAGTTCCACTTTCTCCACAACCTCTCCAGCATGTGTTGTCACTTGAGTTTTTCATCTTGGCCATTCTGATGGGTGTAAGATGAAATCTCAGGGTTGAGCATTTCTTTAAATGCTTCTCTGCTATTCGATATTCCCCTACAGAGAATTCTCTGTTTAGCTCTGTTCCCCATTTTTTAAGTGGATTACTTGGTTTGCTCATTTTCAGCTTCTTTAGTTCTTTATATATACTGGATATAAGTCCTCTGTCAGATAAAGGGTTGGTGAAGATTCTTTCCCAATCTGTAGGCAGTTGCTTTGTTTTGACGACAGTGTCCTTTGCTTTACAGAACCTTTTCAGTTTCATGAGGTCCCATTTATTGATTGTTGCTCTTAGAGCCTGTGCTGTTGGTGTTCTGTTCAGGAAGTTTTCTCCTGTACCAATGAGTTCTAGGGTATTCCCCACTTTTTTTTCTAGCCGATTTAATGTGTCTGATTTTATGTTGAGGTCTTTGATCCACTTGGACTTCAGTTTTGTGCAGGGTGATAAGTATGGATCTATTTGCATTTTTCTACATGTAGACATCCAGTTGGACCAGCACCATTTGTTGAAGATGCTATCTTTTTTCCATTGTATGGTTTTGGCATCTTTGTCAAAAATTAGGTGTCCATAAGTGTGTGGGTTTATTTCTGGGTCTTCTGTTCAGTTCCATTGATCCACCATTCTGTTTCTATCCCAGTACCATGCAGTTTTTATAACTGTTGCTCTATAGTACAGCTTGATATCAGGGATGGAGATACCTCCAGATCTTTTATTGTAGAGGTTTGTTATAGCAATTCTGGTTTTCTTGTTATTTCATACAAAGTTGAGAATATTTTTTACAGGTCTGTAAAGAATTGTGTTGGCAATTTGTTGGGAATTGCATTAAATCTGTAGATTGCTTTTGGTAAGATGGCCATTTTTACTATGTTAATCCTGCCAAGCAATGAGCATGGGAGATCTTTCCATCTTCTCATATCTTCTTCTAATTT
>JAEOAE010001767.1:0-22710 GCA_036365155.1 Meriones psammophilus
GTTGATAAAATAAATATTTGTGTATTTTTATTCTCCACCAAAGTATTGAGAAACTTTCAAATTATCTCTTAGACTGCCAAGATCATTGTCATACCCAAATGCCTGATAAACTTTAAACATTTTATAGTCTTAAACATTTAAATAATTTTTTTAAAACCTGTTTTTGCAATATCAAAACAAAGTACCCCTTCTGTAGGAGAGAAGTCAAAGGTATAATCATAATCTTAAAAGTGAAAACCAGATTTTAAAACCAGAATTTACCAGTGCAAACAATTTAATTTCTAAGACCAATACCAATTTAAAATAACTCATCCTTTTAACCTAGAAGGAAATGAGAATTATCTGACTAAGGTTCCCCCCCTTTTTTTTTTACCTGTACCAAGATGGCAGTCACATTATAAACCACATGGTAAAGTCAAGATGGCAGCGAGACACTGAGGCACTTCATATACCACGTGGTAACCTATACATATGCGTTCATAGACCTTATAAACACATAGGCACACATTTTAAACAAGTTTCATGAGGCCTTTCAGAACAGAAAACAGAATGTATACACAAACAAATATTGCACAGAGACATTGAGACAAAAAAACACTCACCAGCTGGCCAAATTTCCCAGGACCAAAACTGACTCTTCTCGGGCAGGCCGAACATAGGCCTTTCAGAAATTTCTCCAGGATGGGCCCAAGTCCCTTCCTAGGTAAGGTACTGTAAAAAACAGACCTGCAGATTCCCGCTCTGGCTCCTCTGCCACAGAAGCATGAGTGGTGGGTGGTTCTAGACCACCTCCAGAAATTCATGAAGTTGGGGGATGTCTCTCCCAACTTCAGTGACTGTGATTGTTTGACATGTCTGTCTAAATCACATTTAGTCACTCATACAGATGCCTTGAGGCAGAAAAGAATTCAGAAGATAGGCGCCAAAGGGAACACTGCACACCACACAAAGCGACAAATGACAGAGACTGAGACACAGACACGACACTTACCAGCTGGTATGAGACCCTCCGGATCAGTCCTGAGGTCTTGGGGGGCCCTGGAATCTCGGTGGGACCTCCAAATGTTATAACCAGTTCGCGAGCCCACAAAAGATCTACAGGAATCGACTCCATTGCAAAACACTTTTTATTGTAAATTACAAGCTACAGCTTGGGCCCACAATATCCACTGCCGAAGGGATGGGAGCTGAGCGTGCAATCTCCAGGTTAATTGGGTGATTTATAGATTCTGGTCCCTCCCAGCATGCCCAAGGCAGGGGCAATTCCTTTCTGGAAAGCATCTATTGGTCAAGATGCTACATTTTGAATCAATTGGCTATAGGAAGGTTCCCAGACCATTGGCCATGACCAGGTGTCCCTCCCTAGGGGGAAGGTTTCAGTTTCCTAACAACTGTATCTCTAGTGGGTGGGGAAAGAATGAAGTAAGGTGGCTCTTCCCCTCAGGACATTACTAAACTTCTGTATAGTACCTACTTTAGGTCTTAATAATAGCTGCTAATTCATCTTTTGGTCTCTCAGACCCAATACACTGGAATCAGAACTGTCAATAAGTGTTCATGTGCTTTGGCATATATGAAAATATGTTTTTGCTTTTTTTTTTTTTTGTTAAAATTATTTACTTTAATCTGTGTGGTCACAAACATGTAGCAGAAAATTAAACCACATCCCTTTTATGATATGACCAGGGCATTTTTGTTTCATTTTATTTTATCTTATCATGAACGACTCTTTAAGGGAGTCCTATGAGGTGGCTCTCATGCATCATGGCCGTGGAAAGCACACACTGTTTTGACGGATGTAAGCATGTCTAATACATTACAATAATTCAATTTCCTGTGTTATATCTATTTTGAAAATTAAATAAGGAGGCATTTCCTGCCATCGTTATACACTCCAGAAAGACAGGAATTATACACAGAACTTTCAGAAGAGAATTCTGTGCAAGGAGCACATGTGATGTATACAGCAATGCAAACAACAGCTGGATTTAAAATTCTCAGAGTTATCAGAACTTTTGACCCAAACACAGCCTCTGCACGGCATAGGACCTCGTTCAGTCTTACAGTGCAAGGCAGTTAAGTCCAGCATTGGGCACCGAGTTATGGTGCCCTGGAAAACAGGAAAGACCCACACCACTGGCCAGCTCCCTGAGGTTCAACACTCTACACTACATTTCTTCCAAAACCAAATTCCTCCTCTTTTCATCTCTGCTATAAATAGATAAGGATGAAGTCTGTTGTTTGAAGAACTGTTTATACTCATGAGGCAGTTTATCAGACTATAATAAGGAGGTTTAATAAGCCAATCAAACATATGTCATCTAGATTACTGTGCAAGGGGACATGGCAACACAGGGGGCATGAAAAGCCTTGTTTAAGTTAATTTGGGACTCAGCTTTTGGACTGATGTCCCCTGGGCCTATTGTTCCCATACAATGAACTGCTTCCTGGCTTCAGCCTGGTTGTCCCATATCTTGGTTATTTTCTGTGTCAGTTGAACATAGAAAAACCATGAAAGGTTAAAGGGTAGGAAATTTTTTTCTAAGCAAATGGACCCAAGAAGCAAGCTGAGGTTGCCATTCTAATAACTTAAAAACAAAAAAAGACTTCTAACCAAAATTAATCAAAAGAGATGGGAAAGGACTCTTCATACTCATCAAAAGGAAAATCCACCCCCCAAAAATGTTAATTCTGAACATCTGTGCCCCAAATTCAAGGGCACCCCCATTTGTAAAAGGAACATTACCAAAGTTTTAACCACACATTGAACCTCATACATTAAAAGTGGGGGACTTTAATACACTACTCTCATCAATAGACAGGTCATGCAGACAAAAACTAAGCAGAGAAATAATGGAGCTAACAGCCATTGTGAGTCAAGTGGACCAAACAGAAGTCTAGAGAATATTTCACCCAAGCAGAAAAGAATATACCCTCTTCTCAGGATCTCACAGATCTTTCTCCAAAATTGGCTACATACTCAGCCACAAAGTGAATCTCAACAGGTACAAGAAAATTGAAATAACCACCTGTAGCCTATCATACTCTCACATATTAAAGCTATATTTCAACAACAAAAGAAAACAAAAAGCCCACAAACTCATGGAAACTGAATAATTATCCTCTAAGTGACCACTGGGTCAAGGCAGAAATAAAGAGGTTAAAGACTTCCTAGAATTCAAGGAAAATGAATGCACAGCATAACTGAACTCATGAAACACAGCAAAAATGGTAGTCAGAGGAACGTTCAGACTTCATACTAACAACTTAGTACCACCCTGGAAGCTCTAGAACAAAAAGGAAGCAAATGCATCCAAGAGAAGTAGAGGAAAGGAAATGATCCAACTCAGGACTGAAATCAATAAAATAGAAACAAAAAGATCAATAAAAATATCAGTGAAACAAAGAATTTGTTATTAGAGAATATAAACAAGATAGACAATCCCTTCTCCAAACTAACTAAAAAGTAGAGACAAACTATCCAAATTAACAAAACAAAAAATAAAAAGGATGGCATAACAACAGATACCAAGGAAATCCAAAGAATCATTAGGTCATACTTCAAAAACATCTACTCTACAAATATGGAAAATCCAAAAGAAATGAACAGATTTCTTGATAGATACCATTTACCAAAGACGAATCAGATAAACAAATTAAATAGAATTCTAACTTCTAGGGAAATAGAACATGTCATTGAATGTCTCCCAACCAAAAAAAAAAAAAAGCCTAGGGTCCTATGGTTTTAGCACAGAATTTTCTGGGTTTTCAAAGAAGGGCTAACAGCAATATTCCTCAAATTATTCCACAAATTAGAAATGGGAGGAACATTGTCAGATTTATTTTGTGAGGCCATAATCACCCTGACATCCAAACCAGGCCAACTCAACAACAGAAAAAGAAAATTACAGACGAATTTCCCTTATGATCATTGATTCAAAAATACTCAATAAAATATTTGCAAACCAAATCCAATAACACATTAAAAAGGTCATCTACCATGACCATCATCCCGGGTTCATCCCCGGGATGCATAAATGGTTTAACATACAAAAATCAGTCAATGTAACCCAACAAACAAACGAACTGAAAGAAGAAAAACCATATGATCATTTTATTGGATGCTGAAAAAGCCTTTGAGGAAATTCAACATCCCCTCATGAGAAAAATCTTGATGAGATCAGGAATACAGTTACATACTTCAACATAAAAACGGCAATATACAGCAAGGTGATAGCCAACATCAAAATAAATAAAAACTCAGAGCAGTTCCACGAAAATCTGGAACAACAGAAGGCTGTCCATTTTCTTCATATCCATTCAATATAGTACTTGAAGTTCTAGCTAGAGCAATAAGACAACTAAAAGAGATCAAGGGATACAAATAAGAAAGGAAGAAGTCAAAATATCATTATTTGCAGATGATATGATACTATACATAAGCTACCCAAAAACATCTACAGGGGAACTCCTACAGGTGATAAACACCTTCAGTAAAGTGGCTGGATACAAAATTAAGTTAAAAAAAATCAGTAGCCCTTCTTTATGCATATGACATGTGAGCTGAGAAAGAAATCAGGGAAATATCATGCTTCACAATAGCCACAAATAATATACAATATCTTGGGGTAACTCTAACTAAGCAAGTGAAGAGCTGAATGACAATAACTTAAAGTCTTTGAAAAAAATTAAAGAAGATATCAGAAGATGGAAAGATCTTCCATTTTAATTGGTCAGTAGCATCAACATAGTAAAACTGGCCATCTTACCAAAAGCAATCTACAGATTCAATGCAATTCCTCACCAAAATTCTAACACAATATTTTACAGATCCAGAAAAAAAATACTCAACTTAAAATTGGAAAACAAAAAATCCAGGATACCTAAAACAATACTGTACGAAACAAAAACAAAAACAAAACTTCTCGAAATATTACCATCCCTTATTTCCTGATTTCAAGCTTTACTACAGAGCAATAGTAATAATAAAAAAAAAAACAACAACAACAAAAAAAACATAGTATTGACATTAAAAAAAAAAAAGAAGGTTGATCTAAGGAATTAAATCAAAGACCCAGATGTAAATCCACACACCTATGGATACCTGATTTTTTTACAAAGAAGCCAGAAATGTACAATGAGGGAAAAGGCATGTTCAAGCAATTGTGCTGGTCTTACTGGCAAATAAACCCATTCAATCAATCTGCATAAAATTGGCATCCAAGTGGATCAAGACCTCCACATAAAGCCAGATACACTGAACCTGACAGAGAGAAAGTGGTGAGTAGTTTTGAGTGCATTGGTATTTTTTTTCTACTACCTGGCTATATGAGAGTCTCCATAAAATGACTGCCCTTCTTTACAAGGGCTCTGTGAGTTGCCCAGGCTGCTCTTGAACTAAGTATGCTCCTTCCTCCTCTTCTCAGTCCTGGGTGCAGGTCTGTGCACCATGCCTGCTGGGGAGACTGAGACACAGAGCATATAGTTCCACTCAGGCAAAGCACAGCCTCTTCCTGAAGTCTTTAATGAAATTGAGTTTGACATTCCTCAGAGACTGGGGTCCAGTCAGACATGGCCTCAGCCTCAGCTATGTCCCACCTACCTGTGACCACCTCAGCTCTGAGCTTTGCCTCTACTTCTCTGTTTTTCATTCCATTTCTTTTTTATTCACTGTTAAAATTTACTCATATCTTAAATTCAGATTTTGGAAACCAGGAAACACAGAATCAACACTAAATGGAAATGACATGCTCCATGGGAGAGGGGTGTCTCAGGAAAAGGGTTGCATTTCACAGAGTGTAGGGAAAGCACACTCAGAGCCATGGGAAGTCAGGGGAGGCCCAGGAGTCCTCAATCCAGAATAGAAGCATCACAGTGAATAAAACGGTTTGAATTAAGTCTAAGGAGCAATGAGAGAAAAGTTAGTGTTGGGGGTTGGTCTGGTGCTGTGTACTCTGATGCTAATTATTGACCACCAAGATCTGGTTACTGCACAGATGAGAGCACATGTTCATCTACAACAGTCCTTGTGTAAAACTTGCCTAAGGAATTATTCTTGTTTAAACAATAAAAAGCCGACACACATGGGCAGGGTGCATGGCTAAGGTACGAGTGTTGTGAGGACAGGAAGAGCATGGGAAGCAAAGGAGAGAGAGGAAGAATAAGAGAAGTAAGGAAGCAGAGAGCCACCATGGGTGAGTGTGGAAAGAAGCACATGGCGGGCATGGATGGAGGAAGCTGCCTGATGAAGAATGAGCAAGTCTTTGTGGATTATGGATGGGAGGCAGCCTGGGATGGGGCTGGGAGGTAAAGGTAGTTTAGAGGGTTAATATCTGCCCTGTCCTGGGTGAAATAGGACCGTTATAAAAATCTATCAGGTGTCTGTGTCTTTTATTGATTGTGATAGCAGGTTAGGTGTACTGCTGTGATAATTATAGGGCTAATAATAAACATTATTAGACCGTACAATTAAAATAACAGCAACAAGTTAGGGTTGTCATAAACTTTCTGATCCCTTTCTCAGGTCTGGCAAGGGGACACAAAGTGTGTGCTCAGCCCTCCCCAGATGGCTGTTATCCAGGACAGAGTGAGTGAGATCAACAGGCAGGGAAGATCCTCCCCTGGGAAGCCACATTTCCATGCTCCCCAGCAGGAACCTGTCACCTTCCACAAGCAACAAAATTGCAGGCTGTAGAGATGCATTAAATTCTCCCTCAGCCTAAGCTGTGCAGGATCTCTTCAGGCGCACAGTCCTCCCCTGCTATGTCCATCTGGGTAAGTGCTCTGCACCCAGGGCAGAATCAGAAGGTGGTAGAGACCCAGGCAGTCTGTGGGAGGAGGAGCACTGGGCTACTGGGCTGTGGGAAGTTTTCAGCATGTGCAGAGGAAACACTGAGCTCTGACAGCCCCTCAGCACAGGGGACTGTGCTCTGCACAGACAACAAGAATACTTTTCCTCTTAGGATATTTCCTGCAACTCCTAAAATTAGTTAATTTTTTCTTTGGAAACATCATCATTTCATATTTACTTTTTTTTAAATTAAGCAACTCACAATGAAGAATTACATGAATTACCCTTATATGTAGAATATTTTAGTGGTTTAATTTGTGTACCTATTATAAAAATTGATGTTTTTAATTTCATATCTTCATTAAAATCCTTTTACTTTTGTTATATTCTTAACTGAAACAAAACTATTTATGATGTAAGTCACTCTGCATTTTGAGTAATTAAAAGTAATTCCAGTGTGTTTGGAAGGAAATCTCCTTGAATATCACTATCTAGTAGAGAACATCGCCTGACTCAGTTTCAGGAATTTCACGCAAATGCTCTTGGCTTGTGGTGTACTACACAGTAAAACACGTGCTCTGAGAGGACATCCTTGAGGAGGTGCTGGAATGCTAGATATTTTATACACAGTGGATACATGGCAGTTTCCCCTGCTGTTGCCTAAAGAGCCAGGATCCAAACCCCAAGAGCTTGAGAGGAACAAAAGTGAAAAGCCTGAGAGCACAAGGGACTGTGTTCTGCATGGGCAACAAGAAGAGTTTTCCTCTTAGGATATTTCCCAAAACTCCTGAAAGTTTGCTTCTCCTTTTTCTCCTCCTCTTCTTGCCTATTTTGTTTTGTTTCTGACTTCTGCTGAAATTGACATTAGGTAATCAAATGGATCTATTATATAAAGAGCATGGTAATGCAATGGGAATCACTCAGTAAAATGTATTTACAACTCTGCTCGTACATAGAACTCAGCATATTAATATTGTAGAAGTTTCACCTTTCCTAATGACTCTTTGCCATTCTATTTTAGAAAATCTCAATTTAAATTTTTTAGGTTATTTTGTTTTGTGTGTTACACTTTTTGGGTGTTTGTTTTGTTTGATTCTGCTGTGTCTATATATTTGTATTGCATGCATGCCTGCTGCCTGAGGACCTCAGGAGTTTTTGGAACCCCTGGACCTAGAGTTACAGATGGTTTGAGCTGCCATGGGAGAGGTGAGATCTGTACCTGGGGCCTCTGTCAAAGCAGCAGGTTCTCTCCACACCAAGCACCCTGTGTTTACAGTCTTTAACTGGCCATCCACCTTAGCTCTGATTTTTTAAAGTTACTTTTCATCCAGTCTCTTTTCATTCCATTTTGTGGAATGGGGTAGGGTGTGTATGTCACAGCACACATCTCGGGGTCAGAGGACCACTCTTTGGAATTGGTTCTTTCCTTCTAGAATGTAACTCATCATGACTGGAGGCCAGCACTTCTGAACACTGAGGCTCCCTCATTTCTCTTGCTCTGAGCACTTACTTAGCTGGTGCATCAGGTTTGGTAACTCAGGCACTTTTGCTTTCCCCTCATATCTCACATTACATATAAAATGAAACCATCTTACACTCTTGATATTCAAATGATAATTATTTCTTTACTATTTGACTTCATTTTTATATTATTGTATAATTTAGGATTATGATCCTTGAATTAAACTAAATACTTGCATTGCATGAGAAAGAACTTTCAAGAAGACCCTTTATCAAATCTTCTGATGTATATCTGAGGCTTTGGTCACCTGAGTCTGAGAAGCATCACTGCTTCCTCAAGGAGGTATGAAATCCTACACACCTGTGCAGCCCATCATTTAGGATGAGTTGGATAATTCTTCTTTCATTAAAACCTTACAATGGGAATGGCCCTCAATCTACTGTAATTATAATTCTTAATAATTGTTTGCTTTCAAATGTGGAAAGAGACAAAACTTAGACCACATTTCTGGCAGCTTCTGATAACTGAACAATTCTCATGTAGGATTTTGTTCTGCTGTGACATCAGAACATATTTCAGATGCAGTTACAATGTGAGATTCACAGAGAAGGCCTAAAATGCTACCAGGATGCTCTGGAAAGGATTGCTTGGGTAGTCTATTGTGTTCATACTTACACTTCTCTGTTTGGGGCTGGGAGAAACCAAACAGTTGTTTTTAAAACTGTATTAACTATCCCAAGTCACAAACATAAGGAACCTTCATGAGAATAAAGCCAGCAGCCTACACTTCCAAAGAGTTCGCCCTGTGCAGGGAACACCGCCATTCTTGGTATGTAGACTTCATCTCCTTACACATATCCGTGACACAGGCACGCAGATGTCATGTGTTCTAACGCTGTAGCTCAGCCCCAGACTTCTCAGGGTCACACACAGGATATGGCAGGAGTGAGTATGATGTAAAGAAGTCTGGATTCAGAGTTTCCACTCCTAATGCTCCCTGCAGATCCATATGAAGAGCACAAGGTCTGAAGCAAATGAGCAGAAGAAAGAGACTGGAATAAAATGACTCTGGGCCTGTTTAAGACAAGGGCACAACTTCTACTGAGGATCTTATTTCTACTTCATTGCAATCCTCATTGAACTTCACCAAAACCTGCAGAGCTGCTCTTTGTCTGGCAATCAACATGATGCAGATGAAAGACAAGTAAGACATCGCTTTTGCCTCAGGAAACCTCAAATAGGAAAGAGTAGGAAAAGAAATATTTTCTTGATACATGACAATTGTAATGTGGGAGAAAGCTTCTATCTGGATGGGGCACATAAGCGTCGGAACAATGGAGAGAGTGGGCATCACTTCTGGGCACTTTGAGATGAAGGCAATCTTAAGCGGTATAAGACAGAGCTGTGAAATAAACATCTTTCTAAGGAGAGTGGAGCTGCCATTGTCTGCAGCTGATGAGCAAGGCTAGATTGGTGATAAGGAATCTTCTTGCTGTTCTCCCCTCACAGTTCCTACCTGCTTCTTTCAGCCTTAAAATGAACAAAATCAACAAACTGTCAGGTAACACCAAGGTAAGAAACACCATTTATGCTGGAGCTGGGATTGGGCTCTCAGGCAACAGCTTCCTTCTTCTCTTCCAGGTCCTCAAGTTCATTTGTGGACAGAGGCCCAGACTCACTGATCTGACCATCAGTCTCTTGGCCCTAATCCACATACTGATGCTGCTAGTCATGAGTTTAGTAGCTTCAGACATTTTTTTTAATTTAAGTGCACTTTATTTTTAGACAACCCACATGACATGTTTTTTTCTTACAAAAACAATACCTCCACTCCAAATAAATCACAGTCAAAATAAAAGCTCAAGATGACATCAGTCCCATTTGTCTTAAGTCCTGGTGTTGAATGGATAGTAAGCAGCAGCCAGTTATGGTGACAGGTGATAGGTCCAATATGTTAACATTTTTCCATCTCTAAGCCATCCTTAAAGAAAATCATGAATGGAGTCACACCATCTTCACGGTAGTCCAGGAGAGCAACCATACCATCTGGATTCATATTTTCACCAATAAAAAACTCGTAGTTATTGAAGTTAGCAAGGTTGTGCTTAATTTGCTCTGCAGCCCCAGCCATAAAAGGCTTTACTCTTTCTGGTTTCTGTTCTTCAAGTTTGCCTTTGAGTGATTTCATGTAATCTTTGATGTACTTTTTGTAGGCCTCTTTTGTGAAGCTGTTTTCTTGTAAGTGATGGTTCATGACAATATCAACACCCATGACTACTGTGCTTTCGGTACCTTTGCCCTCCGGGCCTTCGGGGGAAGCATTTCCACCTATGAGCGAGTCATCGATGTTACCCTCTGTCCTACTGACAATCTTGCCCTCCACCTCCAGGCACAGCCCGTCCGCGATCTCCCGGATCTTGTAGATGTTGAAGAACAGCTCATCATGGCTGATGAGGTCCCGGTAGATAATCATGGTGGCGGCTGGGGACGGAGGCACGAGCCTGACAGCGCGGAGCGAGCACGGTGCAGCCAGAGCGGCGCTCAGGGGAAGGGGGGAACGGGCAGAAAAGAAGCTTCAGACATTTTTATGCCAGGGAAGAGAAGGAGTGACTCCACATGCAAATTTGTTATGTTCTTGTACAGGTCTTTTAGGAGCCTCTCTCTTTGTGCCACTAGCCGGCTCAGCATCTTCCAGGCCATCACACTCAACCCCAGAAGTTCCCATCTAGCAAAATTCAAATGTAGGGGGGAGCCAAGATGGCGGTGCTGGGAAAACAGCGCGTCTGAGCAGCAGGGCAGCACTTTCCGGGCAGAGGCCAGGAGACTGAACTCCGGGCCCTGAAACTACATCGATCGTGTTTCCCAGGTGAGGGGAGGCTCCCACGGCGTGGGAATCGGTCGGGTCCACTCACGGCTACCCAGCCAGAACCCGGAAGAAATCCCGGGTAACACGGGCTTTGGGTCTCCGGGCTGGAGCCGCAAGCGGGAGGGTCCCAGCCACTTTCCCAGGCTGATCCATGGGCACAAGGGTACCTGAGACTGGGAGTCCTAGTCGCGGGGGGACCCCACGGGGAAGCAGGGTTGCGGATCTGATCGCAGGTCACCCAGTCTCTCCCTGGAAAATCTCTGCCGCCATCACAGCCGAACTCCTGCCACGCGCAGAGAGCTTTTACAGACAAGCTGTGCGCCCCAGTACACAGTACTTCTGTCCAGAGAGGACCACACGGAGAACTTTCCCAGGCTGATCCGTGGGCACAAGGGTACCTGAGACTGGGAGTCCCAGTCGCGGGGGGACCCCACGGGGAAGCAGGGTTGCAGGTCTGATCGCAGGTCACCCAGTCTTTCCCAGGAAGGTGTCTGCCGCCAGCACAGCCAAGCTCCTGCCGCGCAGAGAGCTTTGCACGCAGCTCAGCTGTACAGACAAGCTGTGCGCCCCAGTACAACAGGGACTGGGAACCCCTGTCCGGAGAGGACCCCACAGAGAAGGAAGAAACCGTGCTGCGGGGGCCACCTAGGGAAAGTCTACCAGACTGCAGACTGCAAACGGACAGAACTGAGTGCCCCAAGACACCACAGCAGTACTCACCCGCCACAGATTACCGCAGCTGATCACTAAATTTACAGCAAGAAACCCAGAAGGAGGGCAGCTGACCCCAGGACTTCACCCGGTGAGAGGAGAGCCTTCTTGACTAATCAGGACCACAGGTACCACCCAGGTCTCTAGGCCTGAGGTGAGCTGTAGCAACTCCTGAAAAACAGCAGACATCCAGGGACTATACCCAAAAGGCTGGGAAGGCTTCCTTCAGGAAAAAACATCTTCCTGCCAAAGGGATTCTCTCCACTACAAGAGTCCAGGAACAACCAGAAACTAAATTCAAACAACTAAGATAGCCCAATGGGTAGAGGACAGCGTAAAAGTTCAACCAACAGAAGCCAGAGCATTATGGCATCTCCAGAACCCAGTTATCCAGGGGCAAATAGCCCTAGACACCCCAGCATAAATGAAATTCAAGGAGACGACCTAACATCTATGCTCAAGCAGATGATAACAGAGGCAACAAATAAAATACGAAAAGAATTAGAGGAAGATAAAAACAAGCAGATTATGGCTATCCGTAAAGAAATGGAGGAAATTAAAGACAAGGAGATTATGGCCATCCGTGAAGAAATACAGGAAGCTGCAGCCAAACAGTCTATGGCCTTTAGAGAGGAAATGCTTAAATCACTGAATGAAATAAAAGAAACAGTGGATTGTTCAAACAAACAGCTGAAGGAATTGATGGAAAAACATGAAAATACAGTCAGACAGGGAAGGAAACCAACAAAATAGCCCAAGACCTGAAGATAGAATTGGAAAAAAAAAAAAAAAAACACAAATGGAAGAAATTGTGGAGAGAAAGAACTTAGGAAGAAAGCAGGAACCACAGAGATTAGCATAACCAATAGGCTACAAGAAATGGAAGAAAGAATCTCAGGTGTGGAAGATACAATGGAAGAAATAGATGTATCTGTCAAAGAAAATGATAAATCTAAAAATTCTGACACAGATGTTCCAAGAAATTCAGGACAACATAAAAAGACAAAACCTAAGAATAATAGGAATAGAGGAAAAGAAGATTCCCTGCACCAAGGCCCAGAAAATATTTTCAACAAAATCATTGAAGAAAATTTCCCCAACTTAAAGGAGAGGCCAATAAGAATACAAGAGGCTTATAGAACACCCAATAAAGTAGACCAGAAAAAGAAAATCCTCCCGCCACATAATAATCAAAACTGTAAGTATACAGAACAAAGAAAAAATACTAAAAGCTGCAAGAGAAAAGGCCAAGTAACATATAATGGCAAACCCATTAGAATCACACCTGACTTTTCAACAGAGACTATGAAAGCCAGAAGGGCCTGGACAGATATCATGCAGACCCTAAGAGAACACAGATGTCAGCCCAGGCTACTATACCCTGCAAAACTCTCAGTCCTCATAGACGGAGAAAACAAGATATTCAATGACAAAAACAAATTTCAACAATACCTACAAACAAATCCAGCACTACAGAAGACACTGGAAGGAAAATAAAACCCAAGAAAGCTAGCTACATTCAAGAAAACACAGGGAATAAATAACCTCACTTCAGTAAAACAAAAAAGCAAACCAAGCACACAACCTGATGACCACAGCCAACATCAAAGTGAAAGGATTTAACAGCCACTGGTCATTACTCTCTCTCAATATCAATGGACTTAATTTCCAATAAAAAGACACAGACTAACAGAATGGATGCGTAAACAAAACCCAGCAATCTGTTGTATACAAGAAACACACCTAAGACACAAAGATAGACACTTCCTGAGGGTAAAGGATGGAAGACAGCTTTTCAAGCAAATGGACCCAAGAAGCAAGCAGGAGTAGCCATTCTAATATCTGATAAAATAGTCTTTCAACCAAAATTAATCAAAAGAGATGGGGAAGGACACTTCATACTCATCAAGGGAAAATTCCACCAAGAAGACATCACAATCCTGAACATCTATGCCCCAAATACAAGGGCACCCACATTTGTGAAAGAAACATTGATAAAACTTAAAACACATATAGATCCCCACACACTAATAGTAGGAGACTTCAACACCCCACTCTCAACAAAGGACAGATCAACAAAACAGAAATTAAAAAGAAACAATATCTCTAACAGAGATAATGAATCAAATGGACCTAACAGACATTTACAGAACCCTACACCCAAACACAAAAGAATTTACCTTCTTCTCAGCACCTCATGGAACCTTCTCCAAAATAGACCACATAGTTGGTCACAAAGCAAGCCTCAACAAATACAGGAAGATTGAAATAATTCCTTGTATCCTGTCGGATCACCATGGAATAAAGCTGGACCTCAGTAACAACAGAAATAGCAAAAAGCCTACACATACATGGAAACTGAACAACTTGCTACTAAAAAGACAGCTGGGTCAGGGAAGAAATAAAGAAAGAAATTAAAATCTTCCTAGAACTCAATGAAAATGAAGACACAACATATCCAAACTTGTGGGACACAATGAAAGCAGTGCTAAGAGGAAAGTTCATAGCACTAAGTGCCTTCAAGAAGAAATTTGAGACAGCGCATTCAAGCAACTTAATGGCTCACTTAAAAACCCTAGAAAAAGAAGAAGCAGACACACCAAGAAGGAGCAGATGGCTGGAAATAATCAAACTCAGGGCTGAAATCAATCAATTAGAAACAAATAAAACAATTCAAAGAATCAATGAAACCAAGAGCTGGTTCTTTGAGAAAATCAACAAGATAGACAAACCCTTAGCCAAGCTAACTAAAAGGCAGAGAGACACCATCCAAATCAACAAAATCAGAAATGAAAAGGGGGACATAACTACAGATATTGAGGAAATCCAAGCAATCCTTAGGACTTACTTCAAAAATCTATATGAACAAAATTTGAAAATTTAAATGAAATGGACAATTTTTCTTGACCGATTCCACTTACCAAAGCTAAATCAGGACCAGGTAAATCAATTAAATAGTCCTATATCCCCAAGGAAATAGAAGCAGTCATCCAAAATCTCCCATCCAAAAAAAAGCCCAGGACCTGATGGTTTCAGCGCAGAATTCTACCAAACATTCAAAGAAGAGCTAACACCAACTCTCTTCAAACTATTTCACAAAATAGAAACAGAAGGAGCATTACCAAACTCATTCTATGAAGCCACAGTCACCTTGGTACCTAAACTCACACAAAGACTCAACAAAGAAAGAGAATTTCAGGCCAATCTCCCTTATGAACATTGATGCAAAAATACTCAACAAAATACTCGCAAACCGAATACAAGAACACATCAAAGATATCATCCACCATGACCAAGTAGGCTTCATCCCATGTATGCAGGGATGGTTCAATATACGGAAATCCATCAATGTGATCCACCATATTAACAAATTGAAAGAAAAACCACATGATAATCTCCTAGATGCTGAAAATGCCTTTGACAAAATCCAACATCCATTCATGTTTAAAGTATTGAGAGATCAGGATACAAGGCACATATCTAAACATAGTAAAGGCGATATACAGCAAACCTATAGCCAACATCAAACTGAACGGAGAGAAACTTAAAGCAATCCCACTAAAATCAGGGACAAGACAAGGCTGCCCACTCTCTCCATATCTCTTCAACATAGTGCTTGAAGTCCTTGCTAGAGCAATAAGACAGTTGAAGGAGATCAAGGGGATACAAATTGGAAAGGAAGAAGTGAAATTATCACTATTTGCAGATGATATGATAGTATACGTGAGTGACCCCAAAAAATCTACCAGGGAACTCCTACAGCTGATAAACACCTTCAGCAAAGTGGCCGGATACAAAATTAACTCAAAAATATCAGTAGCCCTCCTGTATACAAAAGACAAAAGGGCTGAGAAAGAAATTAGGGAAACAACACCCTTCACAATAGCCACAAATGACATAAGGTACCTCAGAGTAACCCTAACCAAGGAAGTCAAAGACTTGTATGAAAAAAATTTCAAATCTCTGAAGAAAGAACTAGAAGAAGATATGAGAAGATGGAAAGATCTCCCATGCTCATGGCTTGGTAGGATTAACATAGTAAAAATGACCATCTTACCAAAAGCTATATACAGATTCAATGCAATGCCCATCAAATTGCCAACACAATTCTTTACAGACTTGGAAAGAAAAATTCTCAACTTCATATGGAATAACAAGAAACCCAGAATTGCTAAAACAATCCTCTACAATAAAAGATCTTCTGGAGGTATCTCCATCCCTGATCTTAAGTTGTACTATAGAGCAACAGTTTTAAAAACTGCATGGTACTGGCATAGAAACAGAATGGTGGATCAATGGAACTGAACAGAGGACCCAGAAATAAACCCACACACTTATGGACACCTGATATTTGACAATGACGCCAAAATCATACAATGGAAAAAAGATAGCATCTTCAACAAATGGTGCTGGTCCAACTGGATGTCTACATGTAGAAAAATGAAAATAGATCCATACTTATCACCCTGCACAAAAGTGAAGTCCAAGTGGATCAAAGACCTCAACATAAAACCAGACACATTAAATCGGCTTGAAAAAAAAGTGGGGAATACCCTAGAACTCATTGGTACAGGGGAAAACTTCCTGAACAGAACTCCAACAGCACAGGCTCTAAGAGCAACAATCAATAAATGGGACCTCATGAAACTGAAAAGCTTCTGCAAAGCAAAGGACACTGTCATCAAAACAAAGCGACCTCCTACAGATTGGGAAAGAATATTCACCAACCCTTTATCTGACAAAGGACTCATATCAAATATATATAAAGAACTAAAGAAGCTGAAAAGCAGCAAACCAAGTAACCCACTTAAAAATGGGGAACAGAGCTAAACAGAGAATTCTCTGTAGAGGAATACCGAATGGCAGAGAAGCACTTAAAGAAATGCTCAACCTCACTAGCCATTAGGGAAATGCAAATCAAAACAACCCTGAGATTTCACCTTACACCCATGAGAATGGCCAAGATCAAAAACTCAAGTGACAACACATGCTGGAGAGGTTGTGGAGAAAGAGGAACCCTTCTCCACTGCTGGTGGGAATGTAAACTGGTACAGCCACTCTGGAAATCAAACTGGCGTTTTCTCAGACAACTAGGAATAGTGCTTCCCCAAGATCCAGCCATACCACTCCTAGGCATATATCCAAAAGAGGCTCAAGCATACAAAAGGAAATTTGCTCAACCATGTTCAGTAGCAGCTTTATTTGTAATAGCCAGAAGCTGAAACAGCCCAGATGCCCCTCATCCGAAGAATGGATGCAGAAAATGTGGTACATCTACACAATGGAATATTACTCAGCAATGAAAAATAAGGAAATCATGAAATTTGTAGGTAAATGGTGGGATCTGGAAAGGATCATCCTGAGTGAGTTGTCCCAGAAGCAAAAAGACACACATGGTATATACTCACTCATATAGACATACAGCATAGGACTAACCCACTAAAACCTGTGCATATAAAGAAACTAAGCAAGAGAGAGGACCTAACTAAAATGTCTAATCCCCATCCGGAAAGGCAAAGAGGATGGACATCAGAAGAAGAGGAGAGCAGGAAACAACCTGGGAACCTACCACAGAAGGTTTCTGAGGGCCTCTGCCCTGCAGACTATCAGGGCAGAGGCTGGGCATGATGGGCAACTGTTGGGCAGAGTGGATGGAATTTTGTGTAGGAACTGGGAGAGAGTAGGAGCTGGAGAGGATGGGGTCTCCACAAGGAGAGCAACAGAACAGGAGGGTTTGAGCACAGGAACTTCCCAGAGACTCGTGCTCCAACCAAGGACTATTCATGGAGATAACCCAGAGCCCCTGCACAGATGTAGCCCAGGGCAGTTCAGAGTCCAATTGGGCTAAATGGTGATGTGAAGAGGGACTGCCTCTGGCATGGTCTGGTTGGCCTGCTCTCTGATCGCCTCCCTCTGGGGGAGCAGCCTTACCAGGCCATAGTGGAGGACAGTGCAGCCGCTTTGATGTGAACTGGTGGACTGGGATCAGAAGGGAGGGGAGGGCCTCCCTATCGGTGGACTTGGGGAGTGGCGTGCATGCGCGGGGGAGGGTGGGATTGGGAGGGAGGGAGGGGCCTATGGGGGGGATGAAGAATGAATAGTGTGTAATTGATGAAAAAAATTAAAAAAAAAAGGGAAAAAATAATTTAAGAACCTTAAATGACTTTCAAAAGTGGAGGAAAACATGCAGTTAGGCAATTTACATGGAGCACATCTTGCCCCTGGGGGCAATGGTCTGCTGAACCTACTCAGACCTCGGACACCACCACTGCTAGTTCTAGAACTGATGCAGGATGTTCCAACAAGGGGGTTAAGGCTTCTCATAATACTTCCTATAAGCCCATACCTGTTTGTTTACATCCCCCATTTTTATTCATTATTAGCCAGATAGAGCCAAGTAATTGTGGTAATGATACTTGCTTTTTTGCCCAATGCTGTAATGCTAGTAAATTTACTAGCTGGTTACTCACGTGCCTCACTGGGTGCCTGTGCCCGTTGATGCCCTCACGCTATGACTCTCTTCAGACTGAAAAGGGATCTTGGAATTACAGCTGCCATTGTTACTGCTATCTCATTGGCGGCTGTTGGAGCTACCACCACGGCATTAGCCATGAGTCATACTGGGCAGACTGCTCAGACCCTGAATAACCTTTTAGCCAATGTAGCTCATGCCTTAGATGTACAAAAAGGAATTAATGCTCAACTAAAAGGAGGTTTGATTGTGTTCAATCAGAGGTTTGACCTCGTGCAGGAGCAAATTGATACCCTATGGCAAATCGCTCAATTTGGCTGTCAATGAACGTATGTTGGACTTTGTGTCACTAGCATACAACATGCGAACTTTCGCTGTGCTGCAAATCTGTCTAAACAATTGTCAAGCTATATTTTAGGTAATTGGACTGGAGAATTCGATACTACGATGGACCAGCTGAGAGTGGCCATTGCCATGGTAAATTCTACCAGAGTGTACGCAGGACTAGCCACAGGAGTATCATCATGGATTGCTGCAGCCATGAAGCATCTGAAGGAATGGGCGGGCATGGGAGCGTTAGCAGGCCTTCTGGTGTTGGTCACCTTGGTTTGCCTGTGGTATATATGCAAGATTAGAGTCTCACAACAGCGTAATGCAGCCATGACCATTCAGGCCTTTACAGCCATTGAAGCAGGACAGTCTCCCCAAGCATGGTTGGCTACCATAAAAAGCCAAAATGTTAAGCTCAGGATGCGAGGCTAAGCACTGCACTCAGGGTCAGCCGCCTTGGACCCAGAGAAGAGCATGTCTGATTGCATGCGGGTTGATGCCCCAGGTCCCGCCTCTGAGAAAAAGGTATCGGACGGGTCTGATGCTCTTTGGGTGGATGACACCTAAATGAACATCAGTACAAAGTCCCAATTTATTTCTAATATCAGAGATCAGACCTCTACTCTTGCCTGATGCGCCCAAAACAAAAAGGGGGGACTGTAGAGAGCTGCGTAATGCCGCTCCTGAAAGATGGAGCTGGTTTCCGCCTTCCACCTTCCCGATGGTGAGTGCTCTCTGTCACAAACAACTCCACATTTGGCTAAGGCTGAGGATCTGGCTTGCTTCCATGGATGTGGACCTATCTGCATTGGCCACGTGGCATACTGAGGTTGGCTGCCCAGAGGCTATTTAAAGTGGGCTGGCTTTCCCCAGGGTCAGATGATTGTTCAAGGTTCCTAAATAAACTGCATTGAAAAAAAAAAATTCAAATGTAAATCTCCACACCACATGCTAGGTTGCCTTCTTTTTCTGAGTATCTTTTATTCATCCATTAGCAGTCCCCTTATAACATATATAACTGCAAGCCTAATCTGACCTCATCTGGTTTTACATACCTCAGTCAATCTTGCTGTATTGTGTCCATAAGCTACTCTGTCCATCACACATTTTTTATATTGTTGACCTCCATGGATATCATCTTTGTAGGTCTTATAACTCTCTCCAGTGGGTACATGGTGACTTTCCTATGCAGACCTAAGACCAGCCCCAGCTTCTCCACAGTGCCAGCCTTTCCCTCAGACCATCTGAAGAACAAAGAGCCACACAGACCATCCTGTGCCTCATGAGTATCTTTATGGTGATGTACACCTTGGACAGCGTCTTCTCCTACCTAAGAAGTATAGATGATGATCTGATTTTGTTTTGAGTCCATATTCTCACAGTTCATGGCTATGCCACAGTCAGCACTTCAAGAGTTCTCTGCACCTGGCTTCAATTCAAATAATCACAGTTGTTTCTCATTCCCAGGTGGCCCCTCACACCTTTGAGATCCAGGTTGCATCACAGCCTATGCTCAGCCTTTGAGCAATCTTCAGGCCTGCCAGCCTTGGCTACAGTGAAGTAAGGCCAGCCTGGGCTATATTATAACCTTCACCAAAAGCAACAGAATTTAATTTGAAAAAGCTCTCAGCCTCCTCTCAGCTCCAGTGGTATTGTAATGCCAAGTTCATGGGAACCTCAGAGACGAAACAATGCAATAGCAAGAGAGCTTTATTAAGAGAACACTCAAACTCGGGAAACAAGTCTCACTGATGCAGCAGTAGAGAAGTGGGACCTTGAGCCCTGAGTGAGCAGGGTTTTTAAAGGGAAAGTCTGTGATCAGGGGGTTTCCATGAGAAAAACAGGAGGTCACATGTTTCTAGAACAGCAAATGGGGGACCTATGCCTTGACATTACAGGATTAGGTAAAAGTTAGAGGGCTGAGGTGACCTCTGAATCACAATTGCCTAAGGCATATGCTTCTCTTAGGCACAATTGCCTAAGACTTATGATCACAATGGCTATTCTTTTAATCTATATCTGAAACATGGGGAGAATTTTCCCACATGATTCTCAACCAATTCTCATTGATTATTGCCAGGGAGATTGTCTCTATTTTCTATGAAGTTTTTATTCTGTGATATTTCCTGAAAGCTGTTGCTAGGAGAGTTAACTTTGTTTTCTGCCAGGTGCACATTTTGTGATATTTCCAGGTACCTGAATTCAGCTTCAGGTTAATATGGCTCTTTATTTCAAAAATGGAGTTATACTCAGGCTAAGTATATCCAGGCTAACTTAAACTCTTTATTTTTCCCTTGCAATCCTTCCCTTGCAGAAGGATTTTCTTTTCTGGTCAAATTTGTTGGATGTTCTGTAGGCCTCATGTATTCTTATTGGCTTCTCCTTTAACTTGGGGAAATTTTCTTCCATGATTTTGTTGAAAATATTTTCTGGTCCTTGGAGAAGGGAGTCTTCTTTTTCCTCTATTCCTATTATTCTTAGGTTTTGTCTTTTCATATTATCTTTGATTTCTTGGACGGTCTGTGTCAAGAATTTTTTGGATTTAACATTTTCTTTGACAGATACATCGATTTCTTCCATTTTATCTTCTACACCTGAGATTCTTTCTTCCATCTCTTATAGTCTGTTGTTTATGCTTATCTCTGTAGTTCCTGTTTTCTTCCCTAAATTCTTCCTCTCCATTATTTCCTCCATTTGAGTTTTCTTTAATTTTTCCAGTTCTATCTTCAGATCTTGATTTGTTTTGTTTACTTCCTTCACCTGTCTGATTGTATTTTCCTCTTTTTCTTTTAGTTCCTTCAACTCTGTTTCTTTTACTTCTTTCAGTGATTTAATTATTTCTTCTCTAAAGGCTGCAAACTGTTTGGCTGCATCTTCCCGTATTTCTTCATGGATGGCCATAATCTGCTTGTCTTTAACTTCCTCCTTTTCTTTATGGATAGCCATGATCTGTTTGGTTTTATCTTCCTATAATTCTTTTCGTATTTTATTTGTTTCCTCTATTATCCTCTTCATCAGCATAGATGTAAGGTCATCTTCTTGATTTTCTATTATGCTGGGTTGTCCAGGGCTGCTCGCCCCTGGATGGCTGGGTTCTGGAGATGCCGTATTGCTCTGTCTTTTGTTGGTTGAGCTTTTACGCTGACCTCTACCCATTGGGCTGTATTAGGTGTTGGCTGTTAGTTTCTGTGCTTCCTGGAGTCCTGATGTAGGGAGAATCCCCTTGTCCTGAAGATGATTTTCCTGAAGGAGTCCTCCTCTGCTTTTTGGTTATGGTCACTGTATGGCCAGTGTTTCTCAGGAATTGCCACTGCTCACCTCAGGTGTATAGCCCTGAGTAGTAGCTGAGGTCTTTGTTGGGCAGGGGGGCTCTCCTCTTACCCATATAAGTGCTCAAGACAGCTGCCCCACTGCTGGGTTTCCCGTTATAAATTTAGTGAGCTGCTGCTATTGTTACAGTTTTCCAGGTACAGTCCTCTTGAAGAACCTGCTGATTCCCTAGCTGTGGGGTTTTCTCCCAACAGGGAAACTCAGTCTGTTATCCTGGGGCACACAGTTCTGTCCGGGAAAGTAAGAGGGGTGCCCAGCAAGTCTCTGGGCCAGAGGCTGAGTGCTCTGCTCGGGGCCTGGAGAATGTGCACCTGGGTTGAGTTGGCACCTCAGGGCGCCACTTTGGTCTGGAGGCTGGGTGCCTCAGTCTGGACCAGAAGCTGTGTGTCCCTTTCTGGGATGTCGGCTGCAGGCACTGCTCTGGTCTGGACGCTGTGGGTGCAGCCCTTTTGAAGGACTATTATGCCAGGTTCACGGGACCCTCAGAGACCACCAGGAGATGACTCGATGCAATTGCAAGAGAACTTTATTAGGAGAGCGATCGAACTCGGGACACAAGTCTCACTGGCGCAGCAGTAGAGAGGTGGGAACCCGAGCTCTGATTGAACAGGATTTTTAAAGGGAAAGTCTGTGAGCAGGGGGTTTCCATGGCAGCAAGCAGGGGGCACAAGCCTTGGCGTTACAGAATTGGGTGAAGTTTAGCAGGGCAGGGTGACCTTCTCTGAGGCATATAATCACAATGGCTAAGG
>JAEOAE010000614.1:0-22393 GCA_036365155.1 Meriones psammophilus
CTGTACTGCGACTTTAGTACGTGCGCTCGCAGCTGATCCACCGCGGCTGTGGGTAGGCATTGAAGCAAGACACTTGCTACAGGCGGTTTGGCTTCAGGCGCAGTGTCAAAACTGGCTTTTACTTTTGTCTAGTGAATCACAAGCAATAGCAGAAATCTGCAACAGAGCTGCATCATTTCCTCGAGGCAGCAGCAGTGCTGCAAGACCCACTCCAGCTTTTTGTTTATACTGTATATGGTTGCTGCCTTTGTGGCTGTGAGCACCGTCTGAACTGCTGCTGCGGTATCTCCTCTTCCTGCGCCTGCAGATGCATCTGCTGCCTTTGCTTGTGTTGCAGCACATGCAAACGCTCTGGCTTTCGTTTGCGTCCAGATGTTTGACATTCGCAGAGTAGCCGCTACAATAACTGCCGCTCCCTGCGGTATGGCTTTCTAAACGTTACTGCGTGTAGTGAGGTTGCTGCTGCTGCTGCTGCTGTGGCTCGCATGCTAGACTCTAAGCCTGCTGCAGTTGTTGCTGCAGCAGCAGCAGCAGCAGTAGTACCAGCTTACTGACTATACAAGCGTGTGCCTTGAGAGATCTGCAAGAGCACGAGAAGCAGCTCCTGCGAAGAAATAATCTTCTGGCAATATCGATTGCAATGCCTGAGCAGCAGTTTCTAAAGTGGTGTGCCAAAACGTACTAAAGTATGTGGACAGTTTAAAAGAAGGTACACTTGTAAGGAAAGCATACCTAACTAAATATGCAGCCGGGGCTGTTGCTGCTGCTGATGCTGTTGGTCCTGCTGTTGCTGTTGCTGCTGCGTAGTAGTAGTAGTAGTCGTAATAAATGGCTGTTCCAGTCCTCGCGTTGCTGAACTGACACCCTGCGGGACGTCAGTACCTAAGGGCTTTCTCGCGTGCTATCTGGCCTGTTAGAGTCTCCCTGCCATGCAGCAGCAGCAGAGGGAGGAACGGAAAGAGTAACGAGCTGCAGCAGCAGCAGCAGGCGGATGAAAAGAAGGAGTACCAGCAGGAGCAGGAGCAGCAGATGTTGTGGGTTTACAGTAGCAGCAAGAGGACAGCCAGCACCATGGGAAGGACTTGTATGAGGTGGTGGGAGAAGCTGCCGAGCGAGAATGTTGAGGTGCAGTCTGTACAGCAGATGGCAGGATGACAATGTATAGCGTCGTGAGTTTAGCAGAACTGTTTCTGATTTCCAGCAGCAAAAAGCAGCTGCGCCTCTCAGTAGGAGACAGCAGACGTGCCGCAGTAGGGTCCTGCAGCAGTCCTGTATACCTTTCTACAAAAAATAGACGATCTATCTTCGTTCGCAGCGTTCTACCTTGCAGTTGCTGCCATGCTGTCTTGTCTATCAACTCTTGATGTTCAAGGAAATGCTGAGCTGCTTGCCATTCAAAACACTTGCCTGATATGTCTACTGTCTCTCCTACGCGGGCTTGCTGCATGTATTTTTTCTCGCTTCGCTGATCCAGGCGCTGCTGTCGCTTGTATGTGGTACATGCGGCTGTAAATACTGCTGCTGCTGCTGTAGATTCTCCTGCTGCTGTAGGTACTGCTGCTGCTGCAGATACTGCTGCATCTGTGAGACTCATGTTGCGTTGCTGCCTCAGCAGCAGAGATTGAACCGTTCGAAACGAGAGGCTTTAGCACCAGACGGGCCAGGACAGTCAGAAGTTGTTGACGCAGAGGGAAGAGAAAAGAGGCAGCAGCTGAAAGTGCTCTGTAGTAAAGCCAGCAGCACCATTGATACCTTACATTTTCTTCGCTTGCAGCATCATGATCTCCTCAGGTTAACTGAACAGCGATAGCTGTTTATCAAATCCTCTATCTTCCATAGTAACTCCTCTAGCTGTTTTCATCTGTAGACTTGATGTCTGCATAGGCAGCACTTGCTGCTGTCCCATCTGCTGCGAGCAGCAGCTTCCACCGGTGTCATTGACTGCCTCCCGGCTGCAACATCTCTTTGTTTGATTAAAGTCGACTGCTGCACCTACTCATACGCAGAGAAGTGCACGAGCTGCAATATATATATATATATATATATATGTATACGCGACTATCCGTATAGACAGTTGCCACAAGTATTATATATCGTGTAGAGATACCCACATATCCCTGCAGATACCGACACACAGCAGCAGCACTAGTGACATATCCACGCAAACATTCAGTGTCATATGCAGACATCTTCAAGCGCAAATATCAGTTTACAACATTCTTGAAGTGCTTGTCGCCGCTGTTCTGGCTTTTTATTTCGTTTGCCGTCGTCGCCATTAGTACATAAAGTATGCTTTTGCTGCTGGTCCTGCTGCCCGCGATGTAGCATTTGCTGTTGCTGCTGAAGGGCGATCCGCTGATGAAGTAATTCCTGTCGCCGCTGCTGCTCATACTTATTTAAAGTCTTCACTGCTATCGCTGCTGTTGCCTTCACATAGATAGTGATAGTTTTGCTGCTCTTCCTTCTTCTAGCTTTAACAGCGATCAGGCTCCAGATCCAATCCTTGTTAACCAGAATCATATGCCTTCCATTCTACAGGTGCAGTCTATACATGCTTATACATATCCACACGCATATGTGTACACATCTACGTGGCTACTTGATTCACTTCCTCTATCGGTATATCCATGTACTTAGAGCAGCTAATGTATCGGGCATCTTCTATACTCTGCGTCTCCAGATAAACATATATACAGACCGCGCTACGTATTCAAATAGCACTCACATACACTGTCTCTGTATACCTTTCTATAGTGAATTAATTTGTCCTTCTTACATAGTTAGTAGTCATATATACATATATATACCTGTACAAGTCCTTCCTCGTGTGCTCAGAACAGAGTGCTGTCACCTGTGGACACCGTTGTACGTATAAGCACATCGGTATATACACCTTTGCAGAGATGAATTTTCGTATTCTAACGCCAAGACTGCAGCAGTGAGGTGATTTCTGTCGAAGGCAACGTGTCTATACATGCAAGGATGATCTGTACCTGTAAGTGAATCTCCGTTGTTCATATATAAGCTGATGAACATATACGGGAGAAACACTTATGAAAAGAATCAAGAGATACATATACATATATATATATATAGTATGTATATGTATGTGAGCAGGTGGAGTCTACTGCAGCAACTCTCTTTTATACAGATATATATAGATATACATGTACATATAGTTCTGTTGTTTTTAGAGGGCATTAGATCGACCACGTGCATCTCCATATAACAGAATGAAAAATACACCTTGTGAAAAAATGTAAAAACAAATACTTCACTAATTGTGTAAAAGGCTGTTGCGGGGAAGAAACAGCAGGGATGACATCTGTATACCCAAGTTAATACATAAAGGCAACGTCTAAAGTTCTTTGGTGACTCTAACAGTAGTAGTAGGTAGCAGCAGCATCAATAACAGCAGCATCAAGAAACAGCATCGATAGCAGCAGCATCAACAGCAGCAGTATCAGTAGCAGCATTATCAACAGCAGCGGTATCAATAACAGCTTCACCAATAGCAGCAGCATCAATAACAGCAGTATCCGCAGCAACACTATCAGTAGCAGCAGCATCCACACTGGCAGCATCAATAGCAGCAGTGTCAGTACCAACAGCAGCTCCCCCAGTCATGAATAGAAGTACTGCCGCCCAGAGACGATGCTGCATTGTATATTGAAAGGAGGATGAGAAAAGGGTTTCGCAGCAGAAGGAAGGTAATTAATAACAAGAGCAGCGCTCGGGACATCGACAGTTGGGAGAGGGACGTTCCTCCGGGACATTGAGTGAAGGAAGTTTGCAGCAAAACGTTGAACACGACAAACTGATGTATTTTCATCTGTTGATTGTGAGAAGACTTTTGTTTACCTTCTGCGATTGAGTGTCTCTGAAAAGGCTGTTTAACAAAGAAGGGGCAGAGCATTTACAGCAGAACCAGCACCAGCGAACACAGTTGCTGCAGCAAAGCAGCACCAGCAGCAGATATAAGGTGGTCAGGAACAGCAGCAGCAGCGTGGAAACAGCAGCAGGAGGGCAGTCTCAGCAGAAGTAGTAGCACCAGAAGCAGCAGCATGGACTGTAAACAGTTGCACAGGAGAGACAACATCAGAGCAGCGCAGAGTAATATTCATGTAAAGCAGTCCGCAGCAGCACTCCGAGATGTTGTAAAGAAGCGCCTTGAGACACATAATGGAACAGAAGAAAATCAGGCATTGAGAGGCATATGAAGGAAAGGATGCTCTGGAGTCTTTACATATGACCCCACATGGACCTGCGGGTCCTGGTGACACATGAAGAAGTATTGGAGACAATGATCTTTAAAGAGAGAAGAGCGGGAAAGGGTCACCAGCACTGCAAGAGCTCAGATCAACGTCAAACTTCAAGACTAAAGCAGCAGAGACAGCCACGGGGAACAGGAGGTTGCAACAGCAGCAGCAGCACCAATGATGTGCTCTGGTATATGCGATGTGGTGTTTCCTCGGCTGCGGCAGCAGCACCAGTGCACTAACGCCAGAGGGGCAGTGAGAAGGACCACACAGCAGCAGCAGCAGCAAAAAACGATTGTCAGCAGCAGTAGCAGGAGATGAATGGCAGGGGCTGGATGCGCATGATGCATGAGGCGGAGCAGCAGCAGCAGCAGCTGTTGGCACAGTAGGAAGCAAGCGGTTCGGCTGTGGGTGGTGTTCTTGGCTGCGATGGTAGAGGCAGCAAACCTGTCTCCTTCGCGGCCGAAAGGCGTTGCTGCTTGCTGGCAGCAAGAACTTCCTCGGGGCATTCTGGTGTTTTCAACAGCAGCTGCTGCAATACAGCGTCTTCGCAACACGTTACACTTGTCTTTGCCAACTATTTGCTATGATCTCTTTCATCCCCTCTTGTCAGCTGTTTCGCACGATGCACCAGCACCTGATGATAGCGGCACTCTCTTTCCTGAGAGACAAGAGGTTCTGCCTGTTGTTCTGGTTGCTGCTGCACGCGCTCGATCTGCTACTGTTTCGCCGTCGCTCCTGCGCCAGGCACCGCTGCAGCAGCAACTGCTGACATTGGCAAAACATTCAGAAGGCGCAGCAACAGCATAGCGGCATACACGAGGCGAGCTTTACCTTGCGCCCCAACAGACGAAGGATCTGCACATGCATAGAGATTCAAAGGCAGCTGGAATGAAAAACGATATCGCCCTTTGGCTGCGTAGGCGCCTCTGATTCTTGCTGCTGCTGCGGCAGCAGCATCGCCAAACATGAGACACGCCACTGCTGCTGCTGCCGCAACAACGCAGTCAGCAATGGGTCGTGGCATGTGTGCGTTGGTATAACCTCTGTGAAGAGTAGCAGCAGCAGCAAGATAGCACCTGCATGTATGCGGCAATTTTGCCCTTCTCAACGTAGAGGTACTCACATAACACCTATCTGCAGCAGGGAAGTTTGCTTTGATTGCTGTTCCATCTTGGTGTGTGCTCTATCGTTGCTGTCGCCTCAGTCACAGGCACATGTGCCATACGTATGATTAGAGCTGCCATACACGCAGAAGATCTTTTGTGGAGATGTTTGTAGGTTGTAGCTGCAGCAGTGTGTGGATGAGAGCAGCATAGGAGAGTTCTGTGTCTTCCTCTTTCTGTGTGGATCTGCGTAGAGGAGACGCTATAGAAGCTGTACACTCATGTTCTTCAAAGCCCATAACTCTGCTGCACCAGCAGGGTGGGGGTGGCCCTGAGCAGGATCAGCAGCACTACTACTGAACAGCAAGACCAGCAGTGACTGGAAAGAACAGCAGCAGCAAAAGTCCTAGACGGAGCAGCATACACTGCAGCACGCGCAGCAGCAGGTTTTGGCAGAGCAACAACAGCTGGAAGAGCAACAACAGCAGCAGCTGGAAGAGGAATAGCAACAGCTGGAAGAGCAACAGCAACAGCTGGAAGGACAACCAACAGCTGGAAGAACAACAGCAACAGCTGGAAGGGCAACAGCAGCAGACCTCATCCTGAGAGTGAGTGCTGTACAAGTCTCGTGATCAACAGCGGCTGCCGCCCTGGAGCAGCAGTCCCAGCAGCAGCTTTCTCTAACTACAGCAGCCCTCATCAAGGCCAGCAGTAGTGGCAATACGTACCAGCAGCAGCACTGGCAGGAGGGCACAGCAGTCACCAATAGCAGCAGCAGGAGCAGTAAGATGCAGCAGCAGCCTTTAACAAAGAGCAGCGGCAGAAGAGCAGTGGTAGCAGCAGTAGCAGCAGCGGCAGCAGTAGTAGCAGGAGCAACAGCAGCAGCAACAGCAGCAGCAGCGGCAGCAGCAGCACCAGCAGTAAGAGCAGCAATATAGCAACAGTGGCAGTAGACAGTGGCCCCAGCAGCAGGAGCACCAGCAGCAGCACAGGGAGGAGGAGCGGAAGGTTGAACCACACAGCAGCGGGACAGCTTTACCAGCGCTTCTCCCATGGTTTATTATTACCATCGAGTGAATAGAAGATTTTTATCAAACAGCAGCAGTAGCATTCCCAGCGACACAGCGGTACCAGCAAGAGAGCTGCATCAGATAGGAGATACTGCCAAGCTACGTCCACGCGGAGCTGTACAGCGACCGTCTGCACAGCAGCAGGAGCCTTGGGAATATTCAACAGCACGCGTGGACAGCAGCACCAGAACATCTGCTGGAGTTCTATCGTTGCTACAAAACTCATTCTCTCCAACAGAATCCCACGTGTGGCAAAGAGAATGCCCTGTCGTCCTAGTGCATGCGCCCGTCTCACACAACACACACATACACACCCTACCTATCTGCCAACAGTATAGCTCAACTTATACCTATAAGTCTATCTCTACATATACATGCACATCCATAAGGAGCTGCTATCTATCTATATCTACGTATATATCTGTCTCTGTGCCTATACATTAATACCTATATCTCTATCCGCCTATACCTTTCTCAACCTTCATACCCATACTGATGTGTATGTATAGATATATGTCCCATATCTGTCTATCTGTGTATGTAGCTGTATAACAGCAGCAGCAACAAGCAGCAGCGACAGCAACAGCAGCAACAGCAGCAGCAGCAAGCAACAGCAGCAGCAACAGCAACAGCAACAGCAACAGCAGCAACAGCAACACAGCAGCAGCAGCAGCAACAACAGCAGCAGCAGCAGCAGCAACAGCAGCCGCAGCAGCAGCAGCAACAGCAACAGCAGCAGCAAGAGCAGCAACAGCAACAGCAGCAGCAGCAGCGACAAGCAACAGCAATGTTGCATCCTGGAGAAGTTACTAGCTGCAGTTGCTGTTTCCGTTGACAAGCAACATTCCCACAAGAGACTCGTTCGTTTGCTTGTCTCTATCTCTGCCCCACACCCTCGGCAACCTCAGAGCTGACTTGACCCTCGTCTTTCTTCGCACACAGAAACGCAGCAGGAGAATATCACGCGCGTTTGCTTGGGGTGTACGCAACACTTCAGCAACAAAAGACCAAGTGTCTGTACAGCGCGAGCAGCATCTGTCTGCAGGCACCAAAGACTTCACTGGACAGAGGTGCTGCAGTGACGACTGGTTCCGTTTGGTGACCAAAAGCAACAGTCACGAGAGACCATCTAAGTGCAGCAGCAGAGTTTTTGAGCAACAGCAGCAGCAGTAATGCAGGAGTATTAGCCGATGGGCATCTTTTTTCCGCAGCAGCAGCAAATGATGGGCTGGCTTCAGGCAGAAAAGCTGCAGCAGGTCGAAGCAGGAACGAATAACATCACAGCAGCAGCAGCAGCAGACATCGTCAATTGCTGCAGCAAAGTTCGGAAGATCTGCTGCAGATGTGCAACACAGCAGCAGCAGCGACTGCGCTTCTGTCGTATGAGGAACAGCAACAGCAAGCACCCCACCGTCACAGCTGCTCCATGTGCTTCTTTCCTCTGATGCAGCAGCTTGGCTGTCACTGTATATACTGCGTGCAGCTGTCAGTGACAAACTGATCACTGAAGGAAGCACTCCAGGGGCTGTCTTCGGCTGTCTCCCCACGCTCCCAGCAGCTATCTCCAGACAGCTGTCTCCCCACAGTCCCCACAGATACGAAGGTGTCAGTGGGACTTCGACACTGCTTCTCTCATGCTAGTGGCAGCGCTGTTCGTTGTGGCTGCTGCAGGAACAGACAGCGATTCTGCTGCTGCACCCCTCTCCCTAAGGAAGCATCTCTCTTCGTATCAGCCTGCTAGCTTGCTCCAGCACTCTTGTCAGACCCTCTTCTTTCCCCTTCTTTCTCTATTGAGATGCCTATGTATATGAATCAGTGTGCACTCTCTCTATGCGTACAGAGCAGACATCCATGTAAACGTTCTTATCCATATTTAGGAACATCAGGTGATCTATCTGTCTCTGTATATATAAGTATAGTGGCTTTCTCCCTAATACATATATATATGCATATATATCCGGTCAGTAAATTTATCTCTCTATATATATGTGTTGCTTGCCTCTGTGGCTCTCTCTCTACCTGTCTATCTATATATAGAGATATATGTATGTATATAGATAGACATATATATACATGTATATAGCGTGTGCAATAAACACATTCTCCTGTATATGTCTACACATATACAGTTCTTTCTTCACTTTTCTCTTCTGAATCTCTCTCCTTTTTCCTTTGCTCCTCCCTCTGTCTGGCTGCTGCGAAGGCTGTTTGCTGCCTCAAAAAAAAAAGAAGAGCGTCTACCCATGTGCAGCCTGCTGCCAGCCTGACCACCAGCACCAGCGGTGGAAGAAGCAGCAGCAGCAGCACGGGAAGCTGCTGCAACTGTTGCAGCTGCACCAGCAGCAGCGGGAACCGCATGATGCGGCGACACCAACAGCAGCAACAGTAGCAGCAGCTGCAACAGCAAGAGCAACAGCTGCAGCAGCAGCATCAACAGTGGTGCTGCTGCAGCAACAGCAGTAGCAACAGCTACCAGCAGTAGCAGCAGCTCCAGCAGCATCAACAGCAGCAGCAGCAACAGCAGCGGCAGCAACAGCAGTAACAGTGGCAGCACCAGCAGCAGCGCGTCGAACAGCGTCGGTCTTCTCGATCCGGATTTTTGTCTGCTGCTGCAGCTGCTCTCCTCGGGTGATTGAGGCAGCGGGAGATTCGGCAGCATATATCCAGCAGCAACATCAGATTAGCGTTATCTCGCAGCTCCAGCAACGAAGCAGGCTCATGTAGAGGACAGAACTAGAAGCTGCACTATTTTCTTGTGGAACAGCAGCAGCAGCAGATGTCTCGCTGCTGACGAACAAGAATCCACGTTGCCTGCGGCTGGAATAGGGGTCTGCTCAGCGATACAAAGCCGGGCAGCAGCAGCAGCAGGGAGATGCACACTGCAACAGCAGGCAGCGACAGCAGCAGCTGTCGCAGCAGGGACAAATGAGTATCGGACGCTGCAGCACTACCAGTAGCAGCCCCGTGCAGCAGCAGAACTGCGAGAACCAGCAGCAAGAGGTTTTTCGCCAGGAGGAGCTGATCAGCAGAACTTCTTCGATAAAGGTTCTCCAACATACAGCAGCAAAGAAAGACATGGACCCAGTGCTGCAGGTTTTGCGGGTGCGGCAGCATGTCCTGCTGCTGTTGTTGCTGCTGCTGTTACATCCAAAAACAATAGTCCAGAAGAGTCCTTGCATCTTCTTGTTCTTCTCCTTTTTGTACCTCAGATTATGGAATAGTTCTCAAGGCCATTGCTGCAGCTGCAGCAACGGCCTGCTGCAAGTCCGGCTGTCGCTGCCGAGGGTACGGCACCTCCAGCAGCAGCAGCAGATGCTGCAGCACACAGGGGCAGCAGCTGACGCAGCAAATCAAACCTTTGGCTACGGGCAGTCAAGCGACGCTGCAGCAGCAAGAACATGAGAAGCGGCAAAAGGATCTGCGGCAGGCAGCACAGTGTTTCTAACGGCAGCAGCAAGTGCAACAGTGCAGCAGGTGCAGGACAGCAGCAGCAAGTGCAGGAGCGGCCTTGTGCAGCAACATCTATATATATATGCAGCAGCAGCGGCAAACGAAGGAGCAGCCCACAACTTCAGCAGCAGCATGGTGCAGCAGCAGCAGCAGCAGAGAAGAACGTTGAGGGATCTGGCAGCGAGACCATGAGTTGTCAGGCTGTGTATCTTTATCAACAGCGCAGCAGCAGCAATACACATCTCGAGCAGCAGCATGCTGTTGATTGAGCATGTTCCAGCAGCATCGTTTCCGAATACAGGAACAGCAACAGTTTCTGCAGCAGGGCGTATTACAGAATATGCCCGTGAGCAGCAGCGTTCGAGGGTATTTCAAGTGCAGCAAATACGAGAGAAGCAGCAGCAGCAGACTGCTTCCACCGAAAGAGAGGCTTGTCTTCCAGCCGGAGACTCTGCGAAACCCTCGACAAGAAAAACAGCTGCTGGAGCACGACGTTTTTTTTTCTGGTGGTCGCGTGCTGAGGTATACGTACACCCCAGAACGGTCGGAGCGTCAGAGACCAGCAGCGTGTCATTTAGCAGCCATCTTAAACTCTTCCTCAAAACATGTATTCGAGCAGCTGTTGGCTTGTCTTCTCGACAAGATACAAGCGATTTTTCATTGCAAAAGAGTGTGCTTCGGCAGCTTGCCTCCTGAAGACGAGGAGGAGATGTCCGCCAGCACAGGCAGCAACAAAAAGATCTTCCGTCACAACAGCAGAATTGCTTTCTCTTGCTGTCTTCCCTTTTGAAGCACTGTTGCAGTACGAACAGAGGAACATGCAGTCTTCCAGTAACAGCAACAAACTTCTCCTTCTGCTCTGCTGCTGTTGAACACTGTGGGTTTCAGCCACCATCGGCGCCGCAGAGGAGCAGCTCAATGCAGCAATATCTTGGTCTACGCAGCCTGCTGCTGCCTTCTTTATCATCTGAGGCAGGGACCTCCTGTCGTCTATTTGAAAGTCCTTCATCCTCGCTGCATTCTCCTTGCTGCTGCTCCTGCTGCTTCTTCTACGTTGAACGCCAAAGCATTGGCTGCTGCAATATGTTCTGAAGATAGACTAAACCTTCCCTCATTTGTCTTGTCTCCTTGCACTCCTCTTCCATTGCGCTGTCGCCTCTCCTCTGTTCCTGGCTCTGTTTCAGTTGAAATGAAGTTGTTGCTGTTGAACAACCCTTGTTCTTCCACTCCTTGTTTCTCGACACTTGTCTGTCTCCTCCTTGGACCTGTCTCGTCTCTCTTCTTCATGGGCGTCCGGCGTCTTGCCACTGCTGCTTCTCTTCGCTCAGCTGACATTCGGCGGGGTGCTGCGGCAGCAGAAACCAGCAACAGGAGACTGCCACATCGATGCTGCTGCCCCTGTTGCAGCGTCTGCGCGCTCTCCGCAGGCTCTTCAATCGACCAGCAGGAGCTGGTAAAGACACCACTTAATTCTTTGCAATGAAATCGCTGCTTTTGTCTTCTTTTTGCTTTACTCTGTTCTCTTTCTTCTTCGTTTCATCCTCTTCTTCTTCTTTGCGTTCTCTGTTTGTCTTCCTCTCTGCTGCCACATCTGCTGCGTCTCCAAAGAGACATCTATTCACGTCCTGCAGCATAGTGCAGCAGAGATAATCGTTGCGTGGTTGCTGTGAGGCACGTGTAACCATTGCTGCTACTGCTGTCAGCAGCAGTGAGCAAGTCAGAATTACCTTCTCCTTCTTCGCGCGAGCGTCTGCTGTTGTGGGGTTCGTCTGGAAACGCATTTTGCCTTTCCAGGCGGCTCTTTTCCGGTGATACGTACACCCCACTCGCACAGAGAAGAAGTCCAGCTCCACATGCAGAGACTGCAAAATGATGTTGCACCTGTTGCTTTCTCCTGCAACAAGTCAAAGAACCTGTGTTGCTGCTGGAGGGTGATAAGGTTTCTGATGTCACTCTCGCTCGGTGTCTCACACTGAGGATGAGCTGCTGCTGCTGCTGTGCTGCTGTCTCAGGTGGTGCTGCTCTTCTGCGCCGCTCGTGCTGCACCAAAGAGCTGTTCTTGTTGCTGCAGGAACGAGAAAACAGCTGACACGGAAGAATTGCAGCATCAGCAGAAAGCAGCAGCAGAACAAAGTGCCGGAGAATGCACGTCTTTGCTGCTGATGCTGCTGCTCTCGTCGTGTTGTTCGGCGGTGCTGCTGTTGTCCACGCGGCCAATGCAGCAGCAGCTGTCTTTAAGACAGCAGCAGCATCACACGTGAAGGATACAAATTGCAAAAAGAAAAAGATACCCGAAACACTTAGCAGCACCAGCGATAGCAGCAGCAGTGACATTAGCAGCAGCAGGTTGGCAGGCAGTGGCAGAACGAGCAGCATCCAGTGACTCTCAGCAGTAAGAGCAACAGCAGCAGCAGTAGGAGAATCAGCAGGAGCAGCGCCTTCATCAGCAGGAACAGCGACATCGGCAGCAGCAGTGACCAGCAGCAGCAGCAGCAGGACCAGCAGCAGCGCCATCTTCAGCAGCAGCAGGAAAACAGCAGCAGTTGTATCTTCAGCAGGAGCAGCGACAGCAGCATTAGAGCAGAGCTCGATAGGAGGGGCATATAGCGTGTCAAAGGTCGCGGATGAGCAGGAGTCAGGAAGGAGGAAGTCCAGAACAGCTGCAGGCGGGTCGTGTTTCTTTTCCTGTAGCTCTGCAGCAGCTGTTATGCTGCCCTTGCGTTCGCTGCCCTTTCTCGATCTGTCTCTTTATCTCCACCGTCTCCGTGATCTTCTTTCTCCCTCCTTCAGCATCCCTTCCTGCTGCCACAGCAATAGAACAACGCCTTGTCTCTTTTGAAATCCATACCTGCTGTCCCTACTGCTGGCGGCAATGCAGCAGTAGAGCACCGACAACAGGCGCTGAGGGAGAAGAAGAACACACACATGCAGCAACAAAGGAAAAAAAAAGTGCACTTCAGGATCCTGCAGATTTGTCTCTGATGCCAATATCCAGGTGGAAGCGTGTGCCGAGTTGCAGTGCGATGGGTGTACACCGCAGTATCCCTTGTGGAGACGCCGGCGTCTCCGTCTCCTGCTGCACTGCCTCAGAAGCTTCGCAACCGTCTTTCTGCTGCTGCGCACCGACACCTGCTTCCGCTACTGTTAAAAAAACAGTCGCTGCTGCTGGGAAAACAATCCTACTGCTGCTGCGGGAGAAGGTCTGCTGTCGCTGCGGAAGAAAATCTGCTGTTATATGGGGGGGGTGTTCCCTGCTGCTGTAGCGGGAGTAAGATCAGCTGCTGCTGCTGGAGGAGGGAGTTATGATTTGCTGCTGCTGCTGCTGCAGAGGACGCTGATGCAGCTGCTGCAGAAAGTGAGACGTCTTTGGTTGTGGGGTGGTGGAGGCGACTCCTGCTTCTGCTGTTGTTGCAGATGAAACGCTTCCACTGTGAAGGCAGCAGTTGCTGCTTCTTCACGAATCGCAGAGCCTCCCACACTGCTGTTCTTCAGCTCCTGGAAAGTGCCAATCTTCACAGCAGCAACAGCAGCAGCAGCAGCAGCAGGAACAGAAGCAAGAGCAGCAGCAGCAGGAACAGAGGCAAGAGGCAGCAGGAGCAGGGAGCAGAGCAGCAGCAGGAGGCAGTAGAGCAGATCACTTGGGAAAAGCAGGGGAAGAAGCAGGGGTTGAAGGCAAAAGGCGAAGCAGCGGAGACTGCGGGGTTTTCGTTTGCATTTGAAGGAACAGCAGATGCAGGACTGGTGCGAGGGCTGCTGTTTCTGCTGCTGCGGGGATTGAAAGGTGCTGCTCCAGAAGCGCTGTTGCTACTGCAGTCGTCTCAATTTCTGCGGGCAGCGGGACTCTTCCAGCAGCCACAGGCAGCAGCAACAGACGACGCGCCAGCAGCAGCAGGAGAAGCTACAGCAGCAGCAGAAGCTACAGCAGCAGCACGAGGTGCAGCAGCAGCAGCAGCCGGTTTACAGCAGTGCGATATGCATTAGGTCTCGAGTATATCGTCAAAGCGCACTTCAGCAGCAGGTTTGTGAGCAGCTGTTGCAGCTTGAAAGAGAATTGCCTCTGTTGAAGGAGGAGCAGGGGAAAACAACAGCAACACACTGCAGCAACAGCACAGGTGCGCCAGCAACAAGACGAGCAGGGCAGCAGGAAGAAGAGCAGCAGCAGGAAGACCAGCAGCAGCAGCAGAAAGGCTAGCGGCAGCAGAAAGGCAGCGGCAGCAGGAAGAAGAGCAGCAGCAGGAAGAAGAGCACTACAGCAGGAAGGAAAGCGGCAGCAAGAGAAGGAGCCAAATATTGCTGTCAGAGAAGAAGCTTGAGAGGCAGGCGCTGCTGCTGCCGCAGCAAAAAAAGCATGTTACGAATCAACAGAACACGCAGCAGCAGAGGAGCAAGAGACTCCATCCAGTCGGCAGGGACAGCAGCAGCAGCAGAAGATTTGTACACTAACGGTGGTGCCCGGCGAGTGGTGCTGCCCGTGCAGCAACAGAGTCATTGCACAGACAGTTCGCAGGAGCAGGTGGCACCTTCACAGCCACAACACCAGCAGTAGCTCAGGAACGGCAGGAGAAGCAGGAGATCAGCAAAGGGACGATGGAGCGGCTGCAGAGGGACGAAGCAGCAACAGCAGCGGGAGGAAAAGCAGCAGCAGCAACAGGAGGAAAAGCGGCAGCAGCAGGAGGACGAGAAGCAGCAGCAGCAGGAGGGACGAAGCAGCAGCAGCAGGAGGACGCACAGCAGCAACAGCAGGACTTCGACAGAAGCTGCAGCAGCAGGAGAACGAAGCAGCAGCAGGAGAAAACGAAGCTGGCAGCAGCAGAAGAACAGAAGCAGCAGCAGCAGGAGAACGAGAAGCAGCGCAGCAGGAGAACGAGAAGCAGCGGCAGCAGGAGAACGAGAAGCAGCAGCAGAAGCAGCAGGAGGAACAGAAGCAAGAGAGGAGAAGGAGGGGAAGCAGCAGGAGGAGGTCTCAGTGGCAGCAGCGCAGAGTCGCTGCAGCAAAGACACCCCCCGCCGGGAAAGAAGAAGAGATCGCTCTTGCTGCTCAGCATTGCCAGAGTTGATTCATCCGTCGCGTTGCGACTGCTGCAGCAACACGGCTATTCAAATGCGAGCGTACTATATCAAAGTATGGTTGCCTGAGCTGCTGCTGCTTTGCAGCAAGGAATCAAAGCAGCAGCGCATGGATATATAGCTGTGGATGGGAAGAAGATGTTCGATATGCAGGGCCGTCTGCCAGCAGGCGAGATACCGTTTGAAATTTTACCGCTGTGCATAACGCTGAAGGCGTCGTTCAACGCATGCTCCAGGAGGCACGGTACTTTCCGATATACAAATCTCGATGAACTAGATGCTGCTGCTGTTTGCTGCTGCTGGTGTTACCGCTGCTGCTGCTGTTTCTGTTGCTGCTCTCGTCTACAGGTCTGCTGCTCCTGTAAACGCTGTCATCGTCCATTTCGCCCTCAAATTTAACTTCCTCCTGCTGTTGCTGCTCGTGCTCTTCCTGAAAGCTCTCTTCTCCATTGCCTTGCTCTTGCATGACTCTCTTCGCAGCTGCAGCTGCGGCTTCTGCAGCGTGCTGCTGCAGCTGCCCAAAACCGATACTGCTGCTGCTGCTTTGCGCCTCTCCATGCTGCTGCCGCGCTCCTGCTGTTGCTGCGCTGCTGCTACTGCTGCCCATGCTGCTGCTGCGTTCCATGCTGCTGCTGCTGCGCTCCATGCTGCTGCTGCTGGATGATGCATTGCTGGTGTTGCTGCTGTGCTCTACTGCTGGTGCTGCTGTCGCCTTTTCTGGTGCTGAAAGGGCTGTTGATGTGTTGCTGGCGCAGCTGTTGTTTGCTGCTGCTGCATGCAGAGAGGTTACACTCCCAATCCCGACTGGTGGTGCAGAGGCGTCAAATTCGGAGCCTTCCTCCATTTCCTCGACAGCAGCAACAGCAAACAGCAACAGCAGCAGCACCAGCAGCAACAGCAGCACCAGCAGCAGCAGCAACAACAACAGCAGCAGGTGGTTTCATACGTGGGTGGCCTCAGGGCACTACGCCCGAAGAACGCATGCGTGTCCGATGCTGCTGCAGCAGAGGTGCTGTGATGAGAAAGCAGCAGCAGGAGAGAAGACAACACATGGCTGTATAGCAGCAGTAGATGGAAAGAAAGATCAGTCATATTTCTTGAGCGGGCTGCAGCAGATGCAGCTCCAGCGACTTCTCACACCAATAGGGAATCTGCGGAGGAGGCAAGCATGCAGCAGCAGGACAGCTAGTGACAACCAGCGATATTAGTGCAGCAGCACCAGAAGCAGCAGCAGCAACAATAGGAGAATGCAGCAACAGTCCTAGCAGCGGTCAGCAGGTGCAGCAGACGTAGCAGGACAGCAGCAGCACTGTACTAGGAGCAACAGTAGCACGAGCAGCAGTAGCACTATGAGCAACAGTATTGCGGCAGCTGGTAGCAGGAGCAGCAGTAGCAGCAGCCGCAATCGCCATGAGCACACGAGAGCATGCAGCAGTCTGACGTGGAGAAAAGCTGCTGGCACAGAGCCACGGCAGCACCACGATCGCTGCTGTGGCAGTGGCGCAAGTGACTAATGTAGTCCCACACGTAGGAAGATGTATTTATTATAGTGGCCTTCACGGGAGAGTAGACAGCGAGACAGCCGGCATGCACAGACCTACGTGTGAGGTGTGCACCTGCAGAGCTTCATTTCTCCACGTTTCATGTCACGCTGCAAAGTGTACGTCCTTGAGGATTTCAGGAATTGCTTTGACATAGAAGAGGAGAAAGCTGTCTGCAGTGGTTGCAGGCTGGCATTCACTGATGATGCTGCTCTCTTGTTGCTGCAGTCACCACACTGCTGGTCTTCCTGTGGTTTCTGCAGCGTGCTGCTGGTGTCCCCGGCTTTTCGACTGCTCCTGGGCTGCTGCTGCTGCTGCTCCTCCTGCTTCTGCCCTGGTTGTTGCTCCTGTGCTTACTCCTTCCTGCTGCTGCTGGTGCTTCTGTTCCGCTTGCTGCTCATGCTGTGCTTATATGCTACCGCTGCTGCTGCTGCCCTGCTCTCGTTGCTGCTCCTGCTGTGCTTGTACGCCACTGCTGCTGCTGCTGCTTCTCCTGAGAATTGCTGCTTCTTTGCTGCTGCTCTTGTTGCTGCTGCTGCTGCTGGTTTTATTTCTTTGCAGCTCTTGCTGAGGAGGAAAGTCAGGTTCTGTTTTTTGTGCTGCTGCTGCTGCTGTTCTTTCTCTTGGTTTGCTGCTGTTTCTCTGCGGCTGCTATTGTACCGTGCAGGTTCGCGCACTGGCCTCACCGAGGTGCATGCGCTGCCCACAGCGCTGCGTCGCGATAGTCAGGGGATCTGTTTCCTGCAGCCACGGATATCTGTTTCTACTTTCTTTGATGCGTTTCTTCAGCTTCGTGCGTCGACGGCTTACGTATATCACTTTCCTTCTTGCATCCGCATTGGCAGGCATGCAGGTGAGTGGAGATACAGCTGGACAACGCAAGGCTGTTACTCCCTGTCTCGATCCACTTCTTCTGCGGCAGCTGTCAAGGTGCCCGCAAAAAGCGTTGCTCTTCATCTTCTTTTGTTCTGCTGCTTCTCCCGTTTTGAGATCTCCCTTTCTTTGTTTGTAAGATTCCTCTCAAAAGAATATGCTGTTTCTGCTGCTATCCTATTACTGCTGCTGCTGTTCATCCTTGTTGCTGCCATAACTGCTGCTGTTGTTGTTCCTACTGCTGCTGCTGCTGCCATCCTTCAGCTGCTGCTTCCATCCCTGTTGCTTGCGCCCTGCTGCTGGTTGCCTACGGCTGTTGTATCCAATAATGTTGCTATCCTAAGAACTGCTGTTCTGCTGTCGCTGCTACTCTGCTGGCACTGCATTCTGCTGCTGCTGCTGCTATTCTGCTGCTGTATTGTTCTGAGGGTAGCTGCTGCAGTTCTGCTGCTGGTTGCTATTCTGCTGCTGCTGTTCTGCTGCAACTGCTGTTCTGCTGCTGCTTTTGCCTTCTGCTGCTCTTGCTGGTGCAACCCTCGGTGTTGCTGCAGCCTTGCTGTTGCTGCAATCCTGCTGTTGCTGCAATCCTGCTGTTGCTGCTGCAACACTGATCAGCCGCGGATTACGTTATGTTGGTGCTGCTGCTGTTGCTTCCACCGCTGATGCGCTGTTGCTGTTGCTGCTGCTGCTGCTGCTGCTGCTGCTGTTGCTGTTGCTGCTGTTGATGGTCTCCGAGATATGACTGCGCCAGATAAGAGGCCTGAGGGCAGGGAAAGAAGCCACGAGCTCTCACCTCTCATTCTTTCTTTCTTTCCTCCTCCTTCTTCTCTCTCTCTCTATCTATCTATATCTATTTATGAAGGACACTGCATTAGTTGGTTTGCTGCTGCTGTTGACGTGCATTTAGATCCGGTTGCTGCTGCTAGTCGGTTTGCGATGGAAGACCGAGAGAAGAAGGCCCCTTCCTCATCTTCTCTTTGCCAGCAAGAGCAGCAGCAGCAGCAAGCGCAGCAGCAGCAGCAAAGCACAGCAGCAACAGCAAGGCTGCAACAGCAGCAGCAAGGACTGCAGCAATAGCGGCAAGGACTGCAGCAACAGCAGCAAGTTGCAGCAGCAGGAGCAGCGACAGCAGGGCTTTAAGTGGGCAGCAGCAGCAGCAAGGACAGCAGCTGCAGCAGCAGCAGCGGCAAAGACAGCAGCGCGAGCAGCAGCAACAGCGGCAAAGACAGCGGCAGGAACAGCAGCAGCAGCGGCAGAGACAGCGGCAGATGCAGCAGCAGCAGCAGCAGCAAAGACAGCAGCAGTGAGCAGCTGCAGGCGGACAGCAGCGAGAGGAGGAAGAGCAGGCAGAGGCGTCTCGGCAGCGGCAGCAAGATCTTCAGTTGCTTCAGCAGCATAATGTACACCAGCAGAAGGGGAACGGCAGCAGAAAGAGAGCAGGTTCTTCCCGCATGCCTCATCTGTGTTGCAGCAACAACAGCAACATAGCGTGCAGAAGAAGAAAAACAGCTGCAACAGGAAAGAGAAGGCGAAGATGAAGCGACTACAGAAACGAGCTGCAGCAGCAACGTCTGGATTTGCTGCTGCAACACGAGGTTTGATCGAACCCCAGCAGCAGCAGCAAGAAGAAAAAGAAGCGCACGCTACGGAGAGACAAAAGCAGACTCCTGTATTGTTCATAAAGGAGAAGAAGCAGCATGGCTTGAGTGAAGAGTCAGAAGCGTTACCCCACGTGCTGCTCAGAGCGACAGCAGCAGCAGCAGCAGAGAAGGTTCTTCTTCCTGGTCTCTCCAGCGCTCTCCGACTCCATTGATAGCTGCTGATTTGAATGCTGCATCTGCTGCTGCTGCCGTTAGTCGTCATGGCGGCATTGCAGCCGATCCTGCTGCTAACGTCATTGCTCGGGCAACAGCAGCAGCAGCAGGCTTACTACAGCAGCACCAAGAGATTCGTTCGCAGTGACGCAGCAGCGATGCTCCTGGAGAAGGTCGCTGGGTTGTTGTGAAGAAGCATGCGCCTTCAATGCTTTATTTGTTGTCAAGTGAAGCCGCCCAGCAAGCAGCAGCAGCAGCAGCAGCAAACGCAGGATATGATTGCGAGGCTCTTGCTGTTGCGCCAGCGCTGCAGGTGATCCTGCAGCAGCACTCGGTTGCTGCTCGTGCTGCAGCATAGGTATCTTCTTGTGGAAATGTAACTGAATAGCAGGACATCCCCTATAGAACTCTCTCCTCTTCTCCTCCTTTTCTCCTCATTGCGCGATCAATCCATTTGCTGCCCTCTTTCTCGCTGCTTCTGGTGCAGCTTCCTCTTCTGCTGCTACAGCTGCTTCTAATGCCATTCCCGCCCTGGCTGATGGGTACTCCCTCCACTACTCCTGCTCCTGATGCTGCTGCTGGCTGTCCAGCTCCCGCCGCTCCTGCTCCTGCTGGTCCTGCGCCTGCTGCACCTGCCTTTGCGGACAGGGGCTGCTGCTGAGAAGAACAAGCTGTTGCTGCTGCTGCTGTTGCTGCCCTGCTGCTGCTGCTGTTCTGAAGAAATGCTGCTGCTGTTGCTGCTCCTGCTGCTGCTGCTGTTGCTTCTGTTTCTGCAGCTCTTGTGGCTGGTGAGAGTGTGTCTGCTGCTACTGCTGCTGCGAATCCTGCAGTTGGTGCATCACCCGCGCCGGTGCTGCCGCCACATCGGTATCAGAGCCACGAAAATCAGCGGCCGTTTGTTATAGAACGTACTCTTGCACATTGCAGCAGAGAGCAGCAGAGCTTCTTTCCACGCAATATTTGACGTGCAGGTCGGGCACGCAGGGGCAGTACACGCACAGCCATCCACCGAAAAGCGTCTGTGTATGTATAAAGACGCGCAGCAACAACTAGAGCAGCAGCAGCAGCAGCAAAGTAGTGTTCTGCCTTCATCTTATTTCGACACGTCGTGGCTGCCGCTGCTGCTGTTGCAGGCAGCGGCGTTAAAGAAAGTACCATAGCAGCAGCAGCAGCAGGGAAGAAGGTTTAGACGTCCTGTTTCTGCCTCTTCGCAGCTGCCCAACGAAGGAGATGCTGCTGCTTCCAGAAAGGTAGCCGATAAACTCTGGATAGAGCTTCCCACAATAGATACCGACTGGCACCCGGTCAGATTGCTGCTGTTTATCGGGGCTGTGAATGCCTTGGCGCTGGACGTATCAGCAGCAGCTATCCCGGAAACCATATTAGAGGCTGTGCTGCAGCCAGCTACCTGACAGCAGCAGGCGTTCCAGTTGCCTCGCCAGTCTGCTGACTCCCTGCAACAGAATATGTCGTGAAGTAGCTGCAGCAGCAACTACGTACACTCGAACTCAACATGACCTTAAGCAGCATGTGCGCTTGCAGTGTACATACACTCGATAGGGAATCGCTGGTCAGCCACCATGCACACACTGACTCACGGGTGCTGCCCCGGTTTGCTTACACTCGATAGCTGGTCGGGCAGCGCATGCGCACTGACTGAAGAAGTATGTGCGCCTGCACTGTACATGCACTCGATACGAACTAGCTGGTCAGCAGCATGCACACTGACTCGATAAGCATGTGCGCCTGCAGCGTACGTGCACACGATAGGAACCATTGGTCAGGCAGCATGCACAAGACAACATTCAATGGTGCAGCGTGAGCTGCTATAATAGAGGACTATACAGCGCAGCTAGCCGTCAAGAATGAACGAGCTAGAGTTCGCAGCTGCAGCAAACTATACACGAAGTCCACGTTCACCGAAGCAGCAGGGAGACAGCAGCAGCTACATTTAGAAAGCAAAGAAAGGAGGAAGCTACGACGCTGCCAGGAGGCAGCCTGAATAGCTCTCTGCGACGAGCTCCACACACAATTTGCATGTTGTGCTGCTGCTACTGCCTAGCTTCCTAGAGCAGCTCTTCAGGTGCAGAACGGGCTGCTCAAGACCTTCAAAGACACGGCAGCAGCATGCGCTGTGATGATAGTACCCTGTTGGCGATGTATACGTCGCCGTCTGTTAATAAAAGAAATATACATTTTTTTTTTGCGGGTGTGCTGCAGGATGAGATAGACGACAGCAGATACGCGTAACTGGCTGCTGCTGAGCCTTCAGACGAAGCAACAGGAGATATATGATACTGCCCTGCAAAACGGCAGTCTCCCACTCTTAAAGCAGGTGGTTCTCACGGACTAGTCAGACTCCTGACTCGAATATATATTATATATATATATATATATGTATATCTAGAGACAGACAGGTGGGCACGATGTGGAGACAGCAGGTCCATTAAAACTCGTTTGGAACCTCGGTGGAGTCGCTTGTACGCACGTATTGCCACCAGCCCCACATGACTGTGGCAGTGTGAAGTGGCAGAACCTACATACGCTGCGCGCTAAACAATTTTCCTTTTATTTATATATATATATATATATATATATATGCGCGCATGCTGCATACGCGCCCTTGTAGGGTTAAGGGCAGCGTTTGCAGCTATATGAAAGGAGAGGTGAAGCATCTGAATCTGCAGCCGACAGGGCGCAGGTGGAGCACTGAATGTGGTTCCTCTTCTTTACTGCAAACAGAACCCGTTGCTATTTCCGGGCTTACGAAGAGCAACAGCGGCACTGCTGTTGTAGTGCTTTTGAGAGTGACCGCACGCCCTTATTAGCAGTAGTGATGTAAGCAGTAGTAACTGCGTCGGCATTAGACACCGCAGCACGTTCAGCAGAAGTATAGAGGAAGAGTATCTACAGGAGTAGGCATAACAATATCAATAGTACTGCACAGTTAAATTGCTTCTGGCAATGCTCATCACATTAGCGGAGAATGACGCTGCCCTGGAGGAACTCTCATATACCTAGAGGTAGTACTGCTGCTGCTGCTTGGGAACTGCACTGTGCACTATCGAGGAATGCTTCAAAGACATGTATACGCACAGAGGGTGCAACGTAGACGTACATACCCACAGACAGATATCAAAACAGCTGCAATCTATGAATGCACTGTGTGTAAAGAGAGGTGAGAACATGCACGTGAGTTGCATACAGACCCTT
>JAEOAE010002940.1:0-21126 GCA_036365155.1 Meriones psammophilus
TTCCCTTTGCTGTTCAGCACCTTGCTTCCCAAGTACAAGTACGGGCCAAGTGCCGTGGACTCCTGTACGGAGGAGGACTGATGGATACACAGGGTGGTCTCTTAAGGAAGGACACCAATGTGTCTCTGGGCTCTAGCACAGAGGCTCCTCCAAGCTGGTTATCTCAGGATCTACCTGGCAGGTCAAGAGGCATGAGTCCAACAAAGGGGCTAGAGACAAGCGTCAGCTCAGATCTTGTGATGGTGATTGTGGAACAGGGCAGCTGAAAAGGAATTCAGGGATAGAATAAGTGTAAGTCTAAAAGGAGCTTGTTCTTTGAGGAAGGATGGGACTTTCCTTGGTGAGACTTGCCATGCCCTGTCCCTCCAGCCTACTTCTGTCCTTCTCTCTGCCTGCAGCTGTACGTTCATGGGTTATCTTCTGTCTTAAGGAGGGCGATTATGGCACCAAGCTAGGGTGTTATCAGGCACCGGAGGGGAGGGCAATAATGATTTTGAAGCAAAGGGTCGAGCCTGTGCTCTTGAGTTCTGCTGGTCCTACAGCTCAAAGAACATATTCAGGAACAAAAACCGCCTAGTGCTGGAATTATCTGCCCAGGACTGCACAGACCCCAAGCCCCAAAATAAGCACCTGTCTTTTTTGGAGAAACAGGGGACTTTTTATTGTCAAGGGCAGTCTACCCAAATTTCCAAGTCTAGGCTTGAGAAAACTCCTTCCTCCAACCTTAATCTGTTCATGTTTGGGGAAAGGCAGTGGGTAACAGAACCTTCATGGTCCAGCAACAAAGCCCTTCAGGTTCCTTTCTGTTTTGCCAAGGTGTTGGTGATGAGAGGAGGGTCTATGGTCTGTGACTTCCAAAAATCTGATATCTGATTACAGAACTGGCAAGTTGCGCTTTTTGCTGCCCGTTGCTGAACGGTACCTGTGTCTCCCTTTCATTGTGTGATGGTTTAGTTAACTAGACTTGCTATCCAGTGCTCAAGTGAGTGATGCACGTTCTCTGAAGAGTGAACATCCTTGTTGACCTCCTGTAAACTTCCACCCAGTTTCTGTGGCGTATGTCCCGCAGCTTGGGTGGGTGCTGTGAGGTCCACTTAATGTGAAAAACTGATGACTTTTGGTGGGAGGTGACAGCAGCCTAGCTTCAGGAGCATGGAAATGGCTGATCAGCCCTCCACCCTCAAGCGTTGTTGTCACAAGCACTTGTGGCTAGGCCCGCGTGTAACAGCAGCCTTGAACTTTTGAAGCAGTTGGGAACCTAGGTCATGCAGAAAACAAAAGCAGTCCTTCCTCATCTTCTCTTTGCTATTGCTTTTGTATTTGGTGAGGCAGGGTCTCCTGTAGCACAGGCTGGCCTCAGCATCCCTGTGTGGCCAAAGAGGACTTGAACTGATCTTCCTGCCTCCACTTTTCTAGCTTTGCCAACTGCCAAGTGTTTATCCTTTATGAGACTTTCCTGACTTTCACCGCAACCTCTTGTCTAAGGTCCATCAGCTGACCCTTGAAGGACTCTCAGTCAGGGCACAGCTAGTTGTATCATGTCTAGATGAGTGAGTGTGTGTGTGTGTGTGTGTGTGTGTGTGTGTGTGTGTGTGTGTTTCCTCCTTAAGGTTTGGGTGTCAAGAGTCCCACAAAGAATCAAGTGTTTGAACAATGTTCTAACCAGGTGGCACCACGTGGGGCAAACTGTGGACCTTGGGCAGTGGGCCTAGCAGGAAGAGGTGGGTCTCTGGGCATCACTGTGGACAGACACTGGAGTGTAACCAGCTTCCTCAGGCCCCTACTGCCCCACTGCCCTAGACCAGCTTTCCTGTCCCTGAGGACAGAATGTGAGGGAGCCAGGGGGATGTGCCTAGTGATCACTGGTCCATTCCTTGCTCTGACACCACAAGGAGCCATTGTGACACCTATCCACTTAAGGCTCTGGCTGAGCCTGCTTCCTGTCTTACAGAGCAGAAGCTCTTGGTTGGAGAGCAACTGGACTTCTGTGCCCGTGACAGACTAAACTATACTCACATTTTAGAAGCTGTTTTGACCACCATACAGTAAGTGCCTTCTGTTCTCTAACCTACAACATTTTATTATGTTTGTTTAATAAACATAAACTCTCCTTCTATTCCCTCCCTCACACACTCACACCATTCTCCACTCCTCTTGTCTTACAGAGCAGAAGTTCCTGTTAGAGTGTAACTGGACTTCTGCACCCGTGACAAGACATTCCTAGACTTTTGAAGATTTCAGACCACCGTAGAGTAAGTTTCATAAACATAAACTGTCCTCCTATTCCCTCCCTCACACGCCCTCACACTGTTCCCCACTCCCATTCTCCTCAGAGAAAGGGAGTTCCCCCATGGGCACCAGCTCACCCTGGCACATCAAGTTGGATGCATGCATCCTCTCCCACTGACACCAGACAAGGCAGAGCAGCTAGGGCAAAGGGATCCAAAGGCAGGCAACAGAGGAAGAGACAGCCCTTGTTAGGGCACCCGTTGTTAGGGCACCAACATGAAGGACAATCTGCACCTCTGCTACATATGTGTAGGGGGGCCAAGGTCCAGCCCAGGCATGCCCCTTTGGTTGGTGATTCAGTCTCTGTGAGCCCCCATGGACCCGGTTTAGTTGACTCTGTGGGTCTTCTCGTGGTATCCTTGACCCCTCCAGCTCCCTCACTCCTTCCTCCCACTCTTCCACAAGATTCCCCAAACTCCATCTAGTGTTTGGCTGTGGGTCTCTGCATTTGTTTCCATTCACTGCTGGATGAAGCCTCTCAGAAGACAGTTATGCTAGGCTCCCATCTGCAAGCAGAGTACAGTATTATTAGTAGAGTCAAGGTTGCCTCTCTCTCCCCTAGGGTCGGTCTCAAGTTGGGTTGGTCATTGGTTGCCAGTTCCCTCCATCTGGGCTCCCTGTTTAATCCTGCATTTCCTGTAGGCGGGGCACACTTTGGGTTGAAGGCTTGGTGGGTGGGTGAGTTCCCTCCACTGGCCCCCTTGTCTGGAAGAAGTGCATGGCTGCAGGAGGGGCCACATCAGGCTCCATATCCCCTGCTGCTAGGAGTCTCAGGTAGGGTCACCCCATAGACTCCTGAGAGCCACCCTCTCAGTTAATTCCTCTCAGTTAATACTCATTTTGACAACAGTGATTAGCCACCACAGCATCCTAACCTCAGCCCGAGGCCACTCTCCATTTCTCGTTCACCTGAGTCGAATGAGAAAGGAACTGATGTCCTTGATGAGTGTGTATGTGCTGAGCTTTGTATGCAGAGAGCCGCCAGAGTGCCAGGGAGCAGGGGAAAAGGGAAGCATGCTACCTGTGCCCTAAAGGATGGGCATCAGTGTCCACAGCGCACCGGAGGACAACCCTCTGGAGCCTGCTGCTTGAGACGGCAAATGTACCACAAAGAGTCACGTGTTTGAACACTGGGCCCTGGCATGTGGCACTGTGTGGGGAAGTGGGGTCTTACAGGAGGAAGAGGGTCACTGGCACCAAGGGAGAACTGGACAGAACTGGCTGGCTGGCTCAGGTCCCTACTCCTTCGGCTACCTGCCTTTCCTGCTACCATGCCTTCCCTGTCCTTGCGGGCAGAAACTGGGGAATCGGTGTGGTTGGTGCCCAGGCATGGCTAGGTCCTTCCTTGCTCTGACATCACAAAGAGTCCTTGTGAGGAATGGTGGAACCTGGCCACATACAGAACTCACTGGGACTGGGTTTGGTCCCATCAAGTGTGGCAGCCATTGGTTGCTAGATTGAATGGTTTGAGAGTTGGTGAATCACAGCATTGGCCAGCTCCCTAGGACAACCAGACCTGTTGACCCTCGGCAGATTGAGTTTCCCTCTAACACTGTCGGTTTTGTGGCAATCGCCTCTATTTATTCATTCATTGGTTTCAGGCATGATTATGCTGACCGTTATATTCTTCATCTATCTCACGCTCACTTTGATTGTATCTCGCTATCACAGTATTTATATCAACTACCCAACACGAGTGATCGACGCCCAGTGACACTTCCGTACATGTACATGGAGAACTTTGAATACATTCCCCTGATGACACTGCCTACTGCCCACCCTTCCAAGCCCCTCACTCTTTCCCTTTGCTGTTCAGCACCTTGCTTCCCAAGTACAAGTACGGGCCAAGTGCCGTGGACTCCTGTATGGAGGACTGATGGATACACGGGTGGTCTCTTAAGGAAGGACACCAATGTGTCTCTGGGCTCTAGCACAGAGGCTCCTCCAAGCTGGTTATCTCAGGATCTACCTGGCAGGTCAAGAGGCATGAGTCCAACAAAGGGGCTAGAGACAAGCGTCAGCTCAGATCTTGTGATGGTGATTGTGGAACAGGGCAGCTGAAAAGGAATTCAGGGATAGAATAAGTGTAAGTCTAAAAGGAGCTTGTTCTTTGAGGAAGGATGGGACTTTCCTTGGTGAGACTTGCCATGCCCTGTCCCTCCAGCCTACTTCTGTCCTTCTCTCTCTGCCTGCAGCTGTACGTTCATGGGTTATCTTCTGTCTTAAGGAGGGCGATTATGGCACCAAGCTAGGGTGTTATCAGGCACCGGAGGGGAGGGCAATAATGATTTTGAAGCAAAGGGTGGAGCCTGTGCTCTTGAGTTCTGCCGGTCCTACAGCTCAAAGAACATATTCAGGAACAAAAACCGCCTAGTGCTGGAATTATCTGCCCAGGACTGCACAGACCCCAAGCCCCCAAATAAGCACCTGTCTTTTTGGAGAAACAGGGGACTTTTTATTGTCAAGGGCAGTCTACCCAAATTTCCAAGTCTAGGCTTGGAGAAAACTCCTTCCTCCAACCTTAATCTGTTCATGTTTGGGGAAAGGCAGTGGGTAACAGAACCTTCATGGTCCAGCAACAAAGCCCTTCAGGTTCCTTTCTGTTTTGCCAAGGTGTTGGTGATGAGAGGAGGGTCTATGGTCTGTGACTTCCAAAAATCTGATATCTGATTACAGAACTGGCAAGTTGCGCTTTGGTGCCCATTGCTGAACGGTACCTGTGTCTCCTTTTCATTGTGTGATGGTTTAGTTAACTAGACTTGCTATCCAGTGCTCAAGTGAGTGATGCACGTTCTCTGAAGAGTGAACATCCTTGTTGACCTCCTGTAAACTTCCACCCAGTTTCTGTGGCGTATGTCCCGCAGCTTGGGTGGGTGCTGTGAGGTCCACTTAATGTGAAAAACTGATGACTTTTGGTGGGAGGTGACAGCAGCCTAGCTTCAGGAGCATGGAAATGGCTGATCAGCCCTCCACCCTCAAGCGTTGTTGGCACAAGCACTTGTGGCTAGGCCCCGCGTGTAACAGCAGCCTTGAACTTTTGAAGCAGTTGGGAACCTAGGTCATGCAGAAAACAAAAGCAGTCCTTCCTCATCTTCTCTTTGCTATTGCTTTTGTATTTGGTGAGGCAGGGTCTCCTGTAGCACAGGCTGGCCTCAGCATCCCTGTGTGGCCAAAGAGGACTTGAACTGATCTTCCTGCCTCCACTTTTCTAGCTTTGCCAACTGCCAAGTGTTTATCCTTTATGAGACTTTCCTGACTTTCACCGCAACCTCTTGTCTAAGGTCCATCAGCTGACCCTTGAAGGACTCTCAGTCAGGGCACAGCTAGTTGTATCATGTCTAGATGTAGAGTGAGTGTGTGTGTGTGTGTGTGTGTGTGTGTGTGTGTGTGTGTGTTTCCTCCTTAAGGTTTGGGTGTCAAGAGTCCCACAAAGAATCAAGTGTTTGAACAATGTTCTAACCAGGTGGCACCACGTGGGGCAAACTGTGGACCTTGGGCAGTGGGCCTAGCAGGAAGAGGTGGGTCTCTGGGCATCACTGTGGACAGACACTGGAGTGTAACCAGCTTCCTCAGGCCCCTACTGCCCCACTGCCCTAGACCAGCTTTCCTGTCCCTGAGGACAGAATGTGAGGGAGCCAGGGGGATGTGCCTAGTGATCACTGGTCCATTCCTTGCTCTGACACCACAAGGAGCCATTGTGACACCTATCCACTTAAGGCTCTGGCTGAGCCTGCTTCCTGTCTTACAGAGCAGAAGCTCTTGGTTGAGAGCAACTGGACTTCTGTGCCCGTGACAGACTAAACTATACTCACATTTTAGAAGCTGTTTTGACCACCATATAGTAAGTGCCTTCTGTTCTCTAACCTACAACATTTTATTATGTTTGTTTAATAAACATAAACTCTCCTTCTATTCCCTCCCTCACACACTCACACCATTCTCCACTCCTCTTGTCTTACAGAGCAGAAGTTCCTGTTAGAGTGTAACTGGACTTCTGCACCCGTGACAAGACATTCCTAGACTTTTGAAGATTTCAGACCACCGTAGAGTAAGTTTCATAAACATAAACTGTCCTCCTATTCCCCCCTCACACGCCCTCACACTGTTCCCCACTCCCATTCTCCTCAGAGAAAGGGAGGTCCCCCATGGGCACCAGCTCACCCTGGCACATCAAGTTGGATGCATGCATCCTCTCCCACTGACACCAGACAAGGCAGAGCAGCTAGGGCAAAGGGATCCAAAGGCAGGCAACAGAGGAAGAGACAGCCCTTGTTAGGGCACCCGTTGTTAGGGCACCAACATGAAGGACAATCTGCACCTCTGCTACATATGTGTAGGGGGGCCAAGGTCCAGCCCAGGCATGCCCCTTTGGTTGGTGATTCAGTCTCTGAGAGCCCCCATGGACCCGGTTTAGTTGACTCTGTGAGTCTTCTCGTGGTATCCTTGACCCCTCCAGCTCCCTCACTCCTTCCTCCCACTCTTCCACAAGATTCCCCAAACTCCATCTAGTGTTTGGCTGTGGGTCTCTGCATTTGTTTCCATTCACTGCTGGATGAAGCCTCTCAGAAGACAGTTATGCTAGGCTCCCATCTGCAAGCAGAGTACAGTATTATTAGTAGAGTCAAAGGTTGCCTCTCTCTCCCCTAGGGTCGGTCTCAAGTTGGGTTGGTCATTGGTTGCCAGTTCCCTCCATCTGGGCTCCCTGTTTAATCCTGCATTTCCTGTAGGCAGGGCACACTTTGGGTTGAAGGCTTGGTGGGTGGGTGAGTTCCCTCCACTGGCCCCCTTGTCTGGAAGTCGTGCATGGCTGCAGGAGGGGGCCACATCAGGCTCCATATCCCCTGCTGCTAGGAGTCTCAGGTAGGGTCACCCCATAGACTCCTGAGAGCCACCCTCTCAGTTAATTCCTCTCAGTTAATACTCATTTTGACAAGAGTGATTAGCCACCACAGCATCCTAACCTCAGCCCGAGGCCACTCTCCATTTCTCGTTCACCTGAGTCGAATGAGAAAGGAACTGATGTCCTTGATGAGTGTGTATGTGCTGAGCTTTGTATGCAGAGAGCCGCCAGAGTGCCAGGGAGCAGGGGAAAAGGGAAGCATGCTACCTGTGCCCTAAAGGATGGGCATCAGTGTCCACAGCGCACCGGAGGACAACCCTCTGGAGCCTGCTGCTTGAGACGGCAAATGTACCACAAAGAGTCACGTGTTTGAACACTGGGCCCTGGCATGTGGCACTGTGTGGGAAGTGGGGTCTTACAGGAGGAAGAGGGTCACTGGCACCAAGGGAGAACTGGACAGAACTGGCTGGCTGGCTCAGGTCCCTACTCCTTCGGCTACCTGCCTTTCCTGCTACCATGCCTTCCCTGTCCTTGCGGGCAGAAACTGGGGGAATCGGTGTGGTTGGTGCCCAGGCATGGCTAGGTCCTTCCTTGCTCTGACATCACAAAGAGTCCTTGTGAGGAATGGTGGAACCTGGCCACATACAGAACTCACTGGGACTGGGTTTGGTCCCATCAAGTGTGGCAGCCATTGGTTGCTAGATTGAATGGTTTGAGAGTTGGTGAATCACAGCATTGGCCAGCTCCCCTAGGACAACCAGACCTGTTGACCCTCGGCAGATTGAGTTTCCCTCTAACACTGTCGGTTTTGTGGCAATCGCCTCTATTTATTCATTCATTGGTTTCAGGCATGATTATGCTGACCGTTATATTCTTCATCTATCTCACGCTCACTTTGATTGTATCTCGCTATCACAGTATTTATATCAACTACCCAACACGAGTGATCGATCGCCCAGTGACACTTCCGTACATGTACATGGAGAACTTTGAATACATTCCCCTGATGACACTGCCTACTGCCCACCCCTTCCAAGCCCCTCACTCTTTCCCTTTGCTGTTCAGCACCTTGCTTCCCAAGTACAAGTACGGGCCAAGTGCCGTGGACTCCTGTATGGAGGACTGATGGATACACGGGGTGGTCTCTTAAGGAAGGACACCAATGTGTCTCTGGGCTCTAGCACAGAGGCTCCTCCAAGCTGGTTATCTCAGGATCTACCTGGCAGGTCAAGAGGCATGAGTCCAACAAAGGGGCTAGAGACAAGCGTCAGCTCAGATCTTGTGATGGTGATTGTGGAACAGGGCAGCTGAAAAGGAATTCAGGGATAGAATAAGTGTAAGTCTAAAAGGAGCTTGTTCTTTGAGGAAGGATGGGACTTTCCTTGGTGAGACTTGCCATGCCCTGTCCCTCCAGCCTACTTCTGTCCTTCTCTCTGCCTGCAGCTGTACGTTCATGGGTTATCTTCTGTCTTAAGGAGGGCGATTATGGCACCAAGCTAGGGTGTTATCAGGCACCGGAGGGGAGGGCAATAATGATTTTGAAGCAAAGGGTGGAGCCTGTGCTCTTGAGTTCTGCTGGTCCTACAGCTCAAAGAACATATTCAGGAACAAAAACCGCCTAGTGCTGGAATTATCTGCCCAGGACTGCACAGACCCCAAGCCCCAAAATAAGCACCTGTCTTTTTGGAGAAACAGGGGACTTTTTATTGTCAAGGGCAGTCTACCCAAATTTCCAAGTCTAGGCTTGAGAAAACTCCTTCCTCCAACCTTAATCTGTTCATGTTTGGGGAAAGGCAGTGGGTAACAGAACCTTCATGGTCCAGCAACAAAGCCCTTCAGGTTCCTTTCTGTTTTACCAAGGTGTTGGTGATGAGAGGAGGGTCTATGGTCTGTGACTTCCAAAAATCTGATATCTGATTACAGAACTGGCAAGTTGCGCTTTTGGTGCCCGTTGCTGAACGGTACCTGTGTCTCCTTTTCATTGTGTGATGGTTTAGTTAACTAGACTTGCTATCCAGTGCTCAAGTGAGTGATGCACGTTCTCTGAAGAGTGAACATCCTTGTTGACCTCCTGTAAACTTCCACCCAGTTTCTGTGGCGTATGTCCCGCAGCTTGGGTGGGTGCTGTGAGGTCCACTTAATGTGAAAAACTGATGACTTTTGGTGGGAGGTGACAGCAGCCTAGCTTCAGGAGCATGGAAATGGCTGATCAGCCCTCCACCCTCAAGCGTTGTTGTCACAAGCACTTGTGGCTAGGCCCCGCGTGTAACAGCAGCCTTGAACTTTTGAAGCAGTTGGGAACCTAGGTCATGCAGAAAACAAAAGCAGTCCTTCCTCATCTTCTCTTTGCTATTGCTTTTGTATTTGGTGAGGCAGGGTCTCCTGTAGCACAGGCTGGCCTCAGCATCCCTGTGTGGCCAAAGAGGACTTGAACTGATCCTCCTGCCTCCACTTTTCTAGCTTTGCCAACTGCCAAGTGTTTATCCTTTATGAGACTTTCCTGACTTTCACCGCAACCTCTTGTCTAAGGTCCATCAGCTGACCCTTGAAGGACTCTCAGTCAGGGCACAGCTAGTTGTATCATGTCTAGATGTAGAGTGAGTGAGTGTGTGTGTGTTTGTGTGTGTGTGTGTGTGTGTGTGTTTCCTCCTTAAGGTTTGGGTGTCAAGAGTCCCACAAAGAATCAAGTGTTTGAACAATGTTCTAACCAGGTGGCACCACGTGGGGCAAACTGTGGACCTTGGGCAGTGGGCCTAGCAGGAAGAGGTGGGTCTCTGGGCATCACTGTGGACAGACACTGGAGTGTAACCAGCTTCCTCAGGCCCCTACTGCCCCACTGCCCTAGACCAGCTTTCCTGTCCCTGAGGACAGAATGTGAGGGAGCCAGGGGGATGTGCCTAGTGATCACTGGTCCATTCCTTGCTCTGACACCACAAGGAGCCATTGTGACACCTATCCACTTAAGGCTCTGGCTGAGCCTGCTTCCTGTCTTACAGAGCAGAAGCTCTTTGTTTGAGAGCAACTGGACTTCTGTGCCCGTGACAGACTAAACTATACTCACATTTTAGAAGCTGTTTTGACCACCATATAGTAAGTGCCTTCTGTTCTCTAACCTACAACATTTTATTATGTTTGTTTAATAAACATAAACTCTCCTTCTATTCCCTCCCTCACACACTCACACCATTCTCCACTCCTCTTGTCTTACAGAGCAGAAGTTCCTGTTAGAGTGTAACTGGACTTCTGCACCCGTGACAAGACATTCCTAGACTTTTGAAGATTTCAGACCACCGTAGAGTAAGTTTCATAAACATAAACTGTCCTCCTATTCCCTCCCTCACACGCCCTCACACCGTTCCCCACTCCCATTCTCCTCAGAGAAAGGGAGGTCCCCCATGGGCACCAGCTCACCCTGGCACATCAAGTTGGATGCATGCATCCTCTCCCACTGACACCAGACAAGGCAGAGCAGCTAGGGCAAAGGGATCCAAAGGCAGGCAACAGAGGAAGAGACAGCCCTTGTTAGGGCACCCGTTGTTAGGGCACCAACATGAAGGACAATCTGCACCTCTGCTACATATGTGTAGGGGGGCCAAGGTCCAGCCCAGGCATGCCCCTTTGGTTGGTGATTCAGTCTCTGTGAGCCCCCATGGACCCGGTTTAGTTGACTCTGTGGGTCTTCTCGTGGTATCCTTGACCCCTCCAGCTCCCTCACTCCTTCCTCCCACTCTTCCACAAGATTCCCCAAACTCCATCTAGTGTTTGGCTGTGGGTCTCTGCATTTGTTTCCATTCACTGCTGGATGAAGCCTCTCAGAAGACAGTTATGCTAGGCTCCCATCTGCAAGCAGAGTACAGTATTATTAGTAGAGTCAAAGGTTGCCTCTCTCTCCCCTAGGGTCGGTCTCAAGCTGGGTTGGTCATTGGTTGCCAGTTCCCTCCATCTGGGCTCCCTGTTTAATCCTGCATTTCCTGTAGGCGGGGCACACTTTGGGTTGAAGGCTTGGTGGGTGGGTGAGTTCCCTCCACTGGCCCCCTTGTCTGGAAGAAGTGCATGGCTGCAGGAGGGTACACATCAGGCTCCATATGCCCTGCTGCTAGGAGTCTCAGGTAGGGTCACCCCATAGACTCCTGAGAGCCACCCTCTCAGTTAATTCCTCTCAGTTAATACTCATTTTGACAACAGTGATTAGCCACCACGGCATCCTAACCTCAGCCCGAAGCCACTCTCCATTTCTCGTTCCCCTGAGTCGAATGAGAAAGGAACTGATGTCCTTGATGAGTGTGTATGTGCTGAGCTTTGTATGCAGAGAGCCGCCAGAGTGCCAGGGAGCAGGGGAAAAGGGAAGCATGCTACCTGTGCCCTAAAGGATGGGCATCAGTGTCCACAGCGCACCGGAGGACAACCCTCTGGAGCCTGCCGCTTGAGACGGCAAATGTACCACAAAGAGTCACGTGTTTGAACACTGGGCCCTGGCATGTGGCACTGTGTGGGGAAGTGGGGTCTTACAGGAGGAAGAGGGTCACTGGCACCAAGGGAGAACTGGACAGAACTGGCTGGCTGGCTCAGGTCCCTACTCCTTCGGCTACCTGCCTTTCCTGCTACCATGCCTTCCCTGTCCTTGCGGGCAGAAACTGGGGGAATCGGTGTGGTTGGTGCCCAGGCATGGCTAGGTCCTTCCTTGCTCTGACATCACAAAGAGTCCTTGTGAGGAATGGTGGAACCTGGCCACATACAGAACTCACTGGGACTGGGTTTGGTCCCATCAAGTGTGGCAGCCATTGGTTGCTAGATTGAATGGTTTGAGAGTTGGTGAATCACAGCATTGGCCAGCTCCCCTAGGACAACCAGACCTGTTGACCCTCGGCAGATTGAGTTTCCCTCTAACACTGTCGGTTTTGTGGCAATCGCCTCTATTTATTCATTCATTGGTTTCAGGCATGATTATGCTGACCGTTATATTCTTCATCTATCTCACGCTCACTTTGATTGTATCTCGCTATCACAGTATTTATATCAACTACCCAACACATGAGTGATCGATCGCCCAGTGACACTTCCGTACATGTACATGGAGAACTTTGAATACATTCCCCTGATGACACTGCCTACTGCCCACCCCTTCCAAGCCCCTCACTCTTTCCCTTTGCTGTTCAGCACCTTGCTTCCCAAGTACAAGTACGGGCCAAGTGCCGTGGACTCCTGTATGGAGGACTGATGGATACACGGGGTGGTCTCTTAAGGAAGGACACCAATGTGTCTCTGGGCTCTAGCACAGAGGCTCCTCCAAGCTGGTTATCTCAGGATCTACCTGGCAGGTCAAGAGGCATGAGTCCAACAAAGGGGCTAGAGACAAGCGTCAGCTCAGATCTTGTGATGGTGATTGTGGAACAGGGCAGCTGAAAAGGAATTCAGGGATAGAATAAGTGTAAGTCTAAAAGGAGCTTGTTCTTTGAGGAAGGATGGGACTTTCCTTGGTGAGACTTGCCATGCCCTGTCCCTCCAGCCTACTTCTGTCCTTCTCTCTGCCTGCAGCTGTACGTTCATGGGTTATCTTCTGTCTTAAGGAGGGCGATTATGGCACCAAGCGAGGGTGTTATCAGGCACCGGAGGGGAGGGCAATAATGATTTTGAAGCAAAGGGTCGAGCCTGTGCTCTTGAGTTCTGCTGGTCCTACAGCTCAAAGAACATATTCAGGAACAAAAACCGCCTAGTGCTGGAATTATCTGCCCAGGACTGCACAGACCCCAAGCCCCAAAGTAAGCACCTGTCTTTTTGGAGAAACAGGGGACTTTTTATTGTCAAGGGCAGTCTACCCAAATTTCCAAGTCTAGGCTTGGAGAAAACTCCTTCCTCCAACCTTAATCTGTTCATGTTTGGGGAAAGGCAGTGGGTAACAGAACCTTCATGGTCCAGCAACAAAGCCCTTCAGGTTCCTTTCTGTTTTGCCAAGGTGTTGGTGATGAGAGGAGGGTCTATGGTCTGTGACTTCCAAAAATCTGATATCTGATTACAGAACTGGCAAGTTGCGCTTTGGTGCCCATTGCTGAACGGTACCTGTGTCTCCCTTTCATTGTGTGATGGTTTAGTTAACTAGACTTGCTATCCAGTGCTCAAGTGAGTGATGCACGTTCTCTGAAGAGTGAACATCCTTGTTGACCTCCTGTAAACTTCCACCCAGTTTCTGTGGCGTATGTCCCGCAGCTTGGGTGGGTGCTGTGAGGTCCACTTAATGTGAAAAACTGATGACTTTTGGTGGGAGGTGACAGCAGCCTAGCTTCAGGAGCATGGAAATGGCTGATCAGCCCTCCACCCTCAAGCGTTGTTGTCACAAGCACTTGTGGCTAGGCCCCGCGTGTAACAGCAACCTTGAACTTTTGAAGCAGTTGGGAACCTAGGTCATGCAGAAAACAAAAGCAGTCCCTCCTCATCTTCTCTTTGCTATTGCTTTTGTATTTGGTGAGGCAGGGTCTCCTGTAGCACAGGCTGGCCTCAGCATCCCTGTGTGGCCAAAGAGGACTTGAACTGATCCTCCTGCCTCCACTTTTCTAGCTTTGCCAACTGCCAAGTGTTTATCCTTTATGAGAATTTCCCGATTTCACCGCAACCTCTTGTCTAAGGTCCATCAGCTGACCCTTGAAGGACTCTCAGTCAGGGCACAGCTAGTTGTATCATGTCTAGATGTAGAGTGAGTGTGTAGTGTGTGTGTGTGTGTGTGTGTGTGTGTGTGTGTTTCCTCCTTAAGGTTTGGGTGTCAAGAGTCCCACAAAGAATCAAGTGTTTGAACAATATTCTAACCAGGTGGCACCACGTGGGGCAAACTGTGGACCTTGAGCAGTGGGCCTAGCAGGAAGAGGTGGGTCTCTGGGCATCACTGTGGACAGACACTGGAGTGTAACCAGCTTCCTCAGGCCCCTACTGCCCCACTGCCCTAGACCAGCTTTCCTGTCCCTGAGGACAGAATGTGAGGGAGCCAGGGGGATGTGCCTAGTGATCACTGGTCCATTCCTTGCTCTGACACCACAAGGAGCCATTGTGACACCTATCCACTTAAGGCTCTGGCTGAGCCTGCTTCCTGTCTTACAGAGCAGAAGCTCTTGGTTGGAGAGCAACTGGACTTCTGTGCCCGTGACAGACTAAACTATACTCACATTTTAGAAGCTGTTTTGACCACCATATAGTAAGTGCCTTCTGTTCTCTAACCTACAACATTTTATTATGTTTGTTTAATAAACATAAACTCTCCTTCTATTCCCTACCTCACACACTCACACCATTCTCCTCCTCTTGTCTTACAGAGCAGAAGTTCTTGTTAGAGAGTAATTGGACTTCTGCACCCCTGACAGGACATTCCTGGATTTGTGAAGATTTTGAACCATCATAGTAAGTTCATTCTGTTTTCTGTCTGAGAACATTTTATTATGTTTATTTTATACACAGAAAGTCTCCTCCTATTCATGAATGGGACCCTCTTTGTTTTAAAGTAAAGATTTTTGCGGATGGGGTAATCTGGAGAGCTGGCCCATCATTTCAAGAGCATGTACTCTTGGAACTAGGTTTGCTGTGCAGCTCTTCTGTGGGAGATCATAACTACTTGTAGCATTATCTAGATAGACATTATCACCATGTAATTGATGTGTAGTAGCAGAGAGTGCACTTGCGTGTGGGCATGTGAACATGTGTATGGATGCCCTCAGAGGCCCGTGGTGTAGGATCTCCTAGAGCTGGGTTTGGAGTAATTGTGAGCCACCTGACCTGGATCCTAAGAACCAAATTTCGGCAGGTCCTTTGCAGAGCTAGTTGTACCTGGACTCAGGGGCTGGCTGCCCAGCACGGACACCGCCGGGCTTGGGACGTGTCTGTTGTTCTATATACTTCTCTCGCATCTAATTTTATTCATGCCTGCTCTCTCCCAGTACAGGTGAGCTCAGGGTTAAGGGGATGACTGTCCTTTCTTATCAGTGGCTCTTAGTTTCTAGAATCCTTTGGTTGGTTCTTCCAGTTTGCAGTTGATTCCTGTCAAACCAATCTGTCATAGTTTGCTCTACACTGCTTTGGAACATACTTCATTCTTGTCTATCTAAGCATTTAACTACCCAGTTAGGTGGTCTGAAATGTGTCTGACCTCTTCCTTCCTTCCTTTCCTAGTCTTTTGGATGTAGGAATTCATAGCTCTAAATACTCTCCTAGGCCTGATTTTAAGTCTGTCAACTTTCTCATTGAACTTTTTGGCTCTAGCCATATGAAGGAGCAGGGCCTGACTCTGAAGCAGGACATGGAGGCCTGCTCCTCTGTGGAGGACCCCTTCAACACCGACTATAGAATGATGAGGACTCTGGGACACGGACATTTTTCTGAAGTGAAACTCGCCATCCATGTTCCCACTGTGACCTGTGTGGCTGTAAAACTCCTTAGACATAAGAAGAAGTACAACTCGATTTTTAACAGTGAAATAAGCGTTATGAAATCCATGAACCACCCCAATATTATCAAACTTTTTCACGTGATCGAGACGGAAGAGATCACCTACCTGGTGATGGAGCATGCCTCAGAGGGAGAGCTGCTGCGGCGGATCCTGGAACGGGGGTCTCTACCGGAGTGCGAGGCTGAAAGGATATTTACTCAGGTGGTGCATGCAGTGAATTACTGTCATAACAATCAAGTGGTCCATAGAGATATAAAAGCCACCAACATCCTTATGGACTGCAGGGGGAATGCCAAGCTGATTGATTTTAGCCTCGCTGTGAAAGTAACTCCTGGGCAGAAGCTGCGGGGTTTTTGTGGCACTCTGCCCTATTGTGCCCCAGAACTCTTTGCACGGGGGGAATACGATGCTTACCCCATCGACATGTGGTGTTTAGGGATTCTGCTCTTTCTCATGGTGGCTGGGCACTTCCCTTTCCAAGCCAAATCTGTGGCAGGCATGAGGAACGAGGTCACCTCAGGCAACTTCACCATTCCTAAGCATGTTTCTATCGACATTTTCAATGTCATCCTGGAATTACTGATAATCAATCCCGGCAGAAGGCCCACCATCAAGGACATCATGAGGCGCCCCATGATCAGGGCCAGTGAGGCACGTTCACCACCTACCTCCACCCCTAGCCTCCCAGGCACCCCGAGCCCTAGCATTGTCGGGACCATGAGAGTCATGGGCTATAAGCCTGAAGTAATCATTGAATCCCTGAGAGACCAAAAATACGACGAGGTGATGGCAACCTACCTTATGTTGCAACACCAGTCACCTGCGGGAGACTGTGGCCACAACCAGGTGAATCCTGAGAAACCCAGGCAGCCAGGCACTGTCCTCTGCCTGACAGAGCCTTACACTTATCCTGGATCCCTAAGGAGAGCTGAAGCTGTTCCCTATACCTTTACTTTGCCATCTAAGGGCCAGGACAAAGAGGAGGAGGAGCATTATTCCAGGAAACTTGCCAGATGCCATAGCATGCCTGCCACCCTATGCTGCCATCCAGACACACACCATCTCCACCAGGGCTGTCCTATTGCTAAGTCCATCAAGGGCAGCATCCTGGAAATGAATGTTTATTTTTCACAGGTTGGATCACGTGACAGCCACACTGATAGGGACCATCCATCTCTGGGTCTGGAGGAAGAGGACAGCTCAAGCTCCTCCTCTGAGGATTTAATAGAGATGACGACAGTCATAGAGATAGAGTCGACTATAGTCGCAGAGGAAAAGACCTAACACAGGAAGACATCGATGCTCAAGAAGCAATCATTGCCCTGAGAGTAAACATCATTAAGGAGGACACCATGCCTGAAGTGAGGGAGGAGGAAGAGACCGAGGAGGAGAGACCCAGGAGGACAACATCACAGCTGGCCAGCCTCAGGACACTGGCACAGGTCTCCCTCAGCAAGAGAACGACATCACACCTGGCCAGCCTCAGGACTCTGGCACAGGTCTCCCTCAACATCACACCTGGCCAGCCTCAGGACGCTGGCACAGGTCTCCCTCAGCAAGAGACCAGGGACATCACACCTGGCCAGCCTCAGGCGCTGGCACAGGTCTCCCTCAGCAAGAGACCAGGACAACACCACACGTGGCCAGCCTCAGGACGCTGGCATAGCTCTCCCTCAGCAAGAGACTGAGGACGACATCACACCTGGCCAGCCTCAGGACGCTGGCACAGGTCTCCCTCAGCAAGAGGCCAGACGACCTCACCTGGCCAGCCTCAGGATGCTGGCACAGGTCTCCCTCAGCAAGAGACCGAGGACGACATCACACCTGGCCAGCCTCAGGAAGCTGGCACAGGTCTCCCTCAGCAAGAGACTGAGGACGACATCACACCTGGCCAGCCTCAGGAAGCTGGCACAGGTCTCCCTCAGCAAGAGACCGAGGACAACACCACACCTGGCCAGCCTCAGGATGCTGGCACCTGGCCAGCCTCAGGACGCTGGCACAGGTCTCCCTCAGCAAGAGACTGAGGACGACATCACACCTGGCCAGCCTCAGGACGCTGGCACAGGTCTCCCTCAGCAAGAGACTGATGACAACACCACACCTGGCCAGCCTCAGGATGCTGGCACAGGTCTCCCTCAGCAAGAGCCTGAGGATGACATCACACCTGGCCAGCCTCAGGGCTGGCCAGTCTCCCTCAGGACGACTCACACCTGGCCAGCCTCAGGACGCTGGCACAGGTCTCCCTCAGCAAGAGACGAGGACGACCAGCCTCAGGACGCTGGCACACCTGGCCAGCCTCTGGCCAGCCTCAGGATGCTGGCACAGGTCTCCCTCAGCAAGAGACTGAGGACATGACATCACACCTGGCCAGCCTCAGGATGCTGGCACAGGTCTCCCTCAGCAAGGTCTCCCTCACCAGGCCAAGAGCACAGGTCTCCCTCAGCAAGAGCCCGAGGATGACATCACACCTGGCCAGCCTCAGGGAGGAGCTGGCACAGGTCTCCCTCAGCAAGAGACCGAGGACGACATCACACCTGGCCAGCCTCAGGACGCTGGCACAGGTCTCCCTCAGCAAGAGACTGATGACGACACCACACCTGGCCAGCCTCAGGACGCTGGCATAGCTCTCCCTCAGCAAGAGTCTGAGGACGACATCACACCTGGCCAGCCTCAGGAAGCTGGCACAGGTCTCCCTCAGCAAGAGACCGAGGACGACATCACACCTGGCCAGCCTCAGGATGCTGGCACAGGTCTCCCTCAGCAAGAGCCCGAGGATGACATCACACCTGGCCAGCTTCAGGACGCTGGCACAGGTCTCCCTCAGCAAGAGACCGAGGACAACACCACACCTGGCCAGCCTCAGGATGCTGGCACAGGTCTCCCTCAGCAAGAGACAGAGGACAACACCACACCTGGCCAGCCTCAGGATGCTGGCACAGGTCTCCCTCAGCAAGAGACCGAGGACGACATCACACCTGGCCAGCCTCAGGATGCTGGCACAGCTCTCCCTCAGCAAGAGACCGAGGGCGACATCACACCTAGCCCTTCAGGGCTGGCACAGGTCTCCCTCAGCAAGAGACCGAGGACAACACCACACCTGGCCAGCCTCAGGATGCTGGCACAGGTCTCCCTCAGGAAGAGACCGAGGACAACACCACACCTGGCCAGCCTCAGGAAGCTGGCACAGGTCTCCCTCAGCAAGAGAAGAGGACAAAACCACACCTGGCCAGCCTCAGGATGCTGGCACAGGTCTCCCTCAGGAAGAGACCGAGGACAACATCACACCTGGCCAGCCTCAGGACGCTGGCACACCTTCCCCACGGCGGCGTCAACGCTGGAAGCGGGTGAAGAAGACAATCATGAACGGCCTCAGACATCTGTGCTGCTGCTGCCTGCCACCTGCTAAGACAAAGGCTGCCTCATGTAAGAACATGACTCCAATGAAAAGGGACCTTGGAGCCACCCTCAGCACCAGGTGAGTGCATTACTTCACTTCATTTTATTCACTTTTCCTTCTGTCCTTTGTAACTAATGATAATTTGCCCACTGTGGCACACCTGTGAACCTAACAACCTCTGTCACTTCAGAAAGACCAATACCATAGAAATCCCGGAAATGTGACCTCAGGCTTGTTGAGCAAGAAGTAGATTGTATACATATGCTGATAAAGCAGGAAGAGGAGCAGGTGGGGCATGGCAAAGTCAGCAGAGATTGCTGAGAGACCAGTAGGGCACTTTGGTGCTGCAGGGCAAGCACAGAAAGTTCTGTGTGCTTCAAAGTCAGTAAGAGTCACTTACCTGTGTCTTTTTGCTTTGAAGTCCTAAAGACGACAGGCCCCATCTCCATGGCTTGTGGGCCAAGGGTTGGGGATCAGCCTGGATGAGATGTGGAAAGCCTCTCAGGGAAGCCAGGCCAGATGTCCAGAAGCCAGTGTGGTCACAGGAGCATTCTGCACAGGACCTATCCCAGTGCAGATCTGTCCAGGTAAAATCCCAGGCAGGAGGGGCTGGCTTTCCACTGGGTCTTCCTCAGAGGGGAAGGGCTGAGGTGCAGAGGTGCCCTAAAGCTTTATGTGGCACACTGATCCCTTGCTCTCTCCCCCAGCCTGAATAAACATCACAGACTGCCCTCTGGGTAGTGATTGTCCTTTACTCCCCATTTCTTGGCAGGAAATATGATCTTTTCCACATAGTAAAACTTCTCCCCATAGTGATATAGTTTCCAATCTCCCTGTCCCACCTGCCCCAATAAACCATCCTACCACACACCATCACACTAAAATTGACCAAGGAGGACACCATCATACCAGACACCATCATACCAAACACCATCATACCAGACACCATCATCATACCGGACACCATCACGACAAAAGAGATCAAGGAGGACACCATGACTGAAGAGACCAAGGAGGAAGAGAACAAGGGAAACACCATCATACCAGACACCATCATACGAGATACCATCACAACAACAGAGATCAAGGAGGATACCAGCATAACTGAAGAGACCAAGGAGGAAGAGAACGAGGGTGACAACATCAGGCCTGGCCAGCCTGAGGATGCTGGCACAGGTCTCCCTCAGCAAGAGACCGAGGACAACATCACACCTGGCCAGCCTCAGTGGCCAGCCTCAGGAAGCTGGCACAGGTCTCCATCACACCTGGCCAGCCTCAGGACGCTGGCACAGGTCTCCCTCAGCAAGAGACCGAGGATGACATCACACCAGGCCAGCCTCAGGATGCTGGCACATGTCTCCCTCAGCAAGAGCCCGAGGATGACATCACACCTGGCCTGCCTCAGGATGCTGGCACAGGTCTCCCTCAGCAAGAGACCGAGGACGACATCACACCTGGCCAGCCTCAGGACGCTGGCACAGGTCTCCCTCAGCAAGAGACCGAGGACGACATCACACCTGGCCAGCCTCAGGACGCTGGCACAGGTCTCCCTCAGCAAGAGACTGATGACGACACCACACCTGGCCAGCCTCAGGACGCTGGCATAGCTCTCCCTCAGCAAGAGTCTGAGGATCACACCTGGCCAGCCTCAGGAGCCAGGTCTCCTCAGCAAGAGACCGAGGCTCACACCTGGCCAGCCTGAGGATGCTGGCACAGCCTCAGCAAGAGCCCGAGATGACAACACCACACCTGGCCAGCCTCAGGATGCTGGTACAGGTCTCCCTCAGCAAGAGACAGAGGACAAAACACCACACCTGTTGCCAGGCCTCAGCAAGAGACAGGCACACCTGGCCAGCCTCTCACTCAACAAGAGACCGAGGACGACATCACCTGGCCAGCCTGAGGATGCTGGCACAGCTCTCCCTCAGCAAGAGACCGAGGGACGACATCACACCTAGCCAACTTCAGGACGCTGGCACAGGTCTCCCTCACCAAGAGACCGAGGACAACACCACACCTGGCCAGCCTCAGGATGCTGGCACAGGTCTCCCTCAGGAAGAGACCGAGGACAACACTACATACCTGGCCAGCCTCAGGATGCTGGGCACAGGTCTCCCTCAGCAAGAGAAAGAGGACAAAACCACACCTGGCCAGCCTCAGGATGCTGGCACAGGT
>JAEOAE010000174.1:0-22414 GCA_036365155.1 Meriones psammophilus
TGTTTTGGAAGCATCAGGCAGAGTAGAGGTCTGATCTCTGATATTAGAAATAAATTGGGACTTTGTACTGATGTTCATTTAGGTGTCATCCACCCAAGAGCATCAGACCCGTCTGATACCTTTTTCTCAGAGGCGGGACCTGGGGCATCAACCCGCATGCAATCAGACATGCTCTTCTCTGGGTCCAAGCGGCTGACCCTGAGTGCAGTGTTTAGCCTCGCATCCTGAGCATAACGTTTTGGCTTTTATGGTAGCCAACCATGCTTGGGGAGACTGTCCTGCTTCAATGACTGTAAAGGTCTGAATGGTCATGGCTGCATTACGCTGTTGTGAGACTCTAATCTTGCATATATACCACAGGCAAACCAAGGTAACCAACACCAGAAGGCCTGCTAACACTCCCATGCCCGCCCATTCCTTCAGATGATTCATGGCTGCAGCAATCCATGATGATAATCCTGTGGCTAGTCCTCGTCCACTCTGGTAAATTTACCATGACAATGGCCACTCTCAGCTGGTCCATCGTAGTATCGAATTCTCCAGTCCAATTACCTAAAATATAGCTCGACAATTGTTTAGACAGAATTGCAGCACAGGAAAAATTCTCATGTTGTATGCTAGTGACACAAAGTCCAGCATACTTTCATTGACAGCCAAGTTGAGCGATTTGCCATAGGGTATCAGTTTTTGCTCCTGCACGAGGTCAAACCTCTGATTGAACACCATCAAGCCTCCTTTTAGTTGAGCATTAATTCCTTTTTGTACATCTAAGGCATGAGCTACATAGGCTAAAAGGTTATTCAGGGTCTGAGCAGTCTGCACAGTATGACTCCTGGCTAATGCTGCGGTGGTAGCTCCAACAGCCGCCAATGAGATGGCAGTAACAATGGCAGCCGTAATTCCAAAATCCGTTTTCTGTCTGAAGAGAGTAATAGCTTGAGGGCATCAACGGGCACAGGCACCCAGCGAGGCATGTGAGTAACCAGCTAGTAAATTTACTAGCATTACAGCATTGGGCAAAAAAAGCAAGTATCATTACCACAATTACTTGGCTCTATCTGGCTAATAATGAATAAAAATTTGGGATGTAAACAAACAGGTGAGGGCTTATAGGAAATATTATGAGAAGCCTTAACCCCCTCATTGGAACATCCTGCATCAGTTCTAGAACTAGCAGTGGTGGTGTCCGAGGTCTGAGTAGGTTCAGGAGACCATTGCCCCCAGGGGCGAGACGTGCTCCATGTAAATTGACTAACTCCATGTTTTCCTCCACTTTTGAAAGTCATTTAAGGTTCTTAAATTATTATTTTTCCCTTTTTTTAAATTTTTCATCAATTACACTTTATTCACTCTGCATCCCCCCATAAGCCCCTCCCTCCCCTCCCAATCCCACCCTCTCTCTTCCCTCTGCATGCCTGCCACTCCCCAAGTCCACTGATAGGGGAGGTTCTCCTCTCCTTTCTGATCTTAGTCCATCAGTTCACATCAAAAGTGGCTGCATTGTCCTCTACTATGGCCTGGTAAGGCTGCTCCCCCCAGGGGAATCCTCTCCAGCTCTTACTATTTCCCAGTTCTTACATAAAATTCCATTCACTCTGCCCAATAGTTGCCCATCAGGCTTAGCTTCTGCTTTGATAGTCTGTAGGGCAGAGGCTTTCAGAGACCCTCTGTGGTAGGTTCCTAGGTTGTTTCCTGTTTTCTTCTTCTTCTGATGTCCATCCTATTTGCCTTTCCGGATGGGGATTAGACATTTTACTTAGGGTCCTCTCTCTTGCTTAGTTTCTTTAGATGCACAGGTTTTAGTGGGTTTGTCCTATGTTGTATGTCTATATGAGTGAGTATATACCATGTGTGTCTTTTTGCTTTTGGGACAACTCACTCAGGATGATCCTTTCCAGATCCCACCATTTACCTGCAAATTTCTAATTTCCTTATTTTTCATTGCTGAGTAATATTCCATTGTGTAGATGTACCACAATTTCTGCATCCATTCTTCAGTTGAGGGGCATCTGGGTTGTTTCCAGCTTCTGGCTATTACGAATAAAGCTGCTATGAACATGGTTGAGCAAATTTCCTTTTTGTGTGCTTGAGCCTCTTTTGGATATATGCCTAAGAGTGGTATGGCTGGATCTTGGGGAAGCACTATTCCTAGTTGTCTGAGAAAATGCCAGATTGATTTCCAGAGTGGTTGTACCAGTTTACATTCCCACCAGCAGTGGAGAAGGGTTCGCCTTTATCCACAACCTCTCCAGCATGTGTTGTCACTTGAGTTTTTTATCTTGGCCATTCTCATGGGTGTGAGGTGAAATCTCAGGGTTGTTTTGATTTGCATTTCCCTAATGGCTAGTGAGGTTGAACATTTCTTTAAGTGCTTCTCTGCCATTCGGTGTTCCTCTACAGAGAATTCTCTATTTAGCTCTGTTCCCCATTTTTTAAGTGGGTTACTTGGTTTTCTGTTTTTCAGCTTCTTTAGTTCTTTATATATACTTGATATGAGTCCTCTGTCAGATAAAGGGTTGGTGAAGATTCTTTCCCAATCTGTAGGAGGTCGCTTTGTTTTGATGACGATGTCCTTTGCTTTGCAGAAGCTTTTCAGTTTCATGAGGTCCCATTTATTGATTTTTGCTCTTAGAGCCTGTGTTGTTGGTGTTCTGTTCAGGAAGTTTTCCCCTGTACCAATGAGTTCTAGGGTATTCCCCACTTTTTTTTCAAGCCGATTTAATGTGTCTGGTTTTATGTTGAGGTCTTTCATCCACTTGGACTTCAGTTTTGTGCAGGGTGATAAGTATGGATCTATTTTCATTTTTCTACATGTAGACATCCAGTTGGACCAGCACCATTTGTTGAAGATGCTATCTTTTTTCCATTGTATGGTTTTGGCGTCTTTGTCAAATATCAGGTGTCCATAAGTGTGTGGGTTTATTTCTGGGTCCTCTGTTCGGTTCCATTGATCCACCATTCTGTTTCTATGCCAGTACCATGCAGTTTTTAAAACTGTTGCTCTATAGTACAACTTAAGATCAGGGATGGAGATACCTCCAGAAGATCTTTTATTGTAGAGGATTGTTTTAGCAATTCTGGGTTTCTTGTTATTCCATATGAAGTTGAGAATTTTTCTTTCCAAGTCTGTAAAGAATTGTGTTGGTAATTTGATGGGCATTGCATTGAATCTGTATATTGCTTTTGGTAAGATGGTCATTTTTACTATGTTAATCCTACCAAGCCATGAGCATGGGAGATCTTTCCATCTTCTCATATCTTCTTCTAGTTCTTTCTTCAGAGATTTGAAATTTTTTTCATACAAGTCTTTGACTTCCTTGGTTAGGGTTACTCCGAGGTACCTTATGTCATTTGTGGCTATTGTGAAGGGTGTTGTTTCCCTAATTTCTTTCTCAGCCCTTTTGTCTTTTGTATACAGGAGGGCTACTGATTTTTTGAGTTAATTTTGTATCCGGCCACTTTGCTGAAGGTGTTTATCAGCTTTAGGAGTTTCCTGGTAGAGTTTTTGGGTTCACTCACGTATACTATCATATCATCTGCAAATAGTGATAATTTGACTTCTTCCTTTCCAATTTGTATCCCCTTGATCTCCTTCAACTGTCTTATTGCTCTACCAAGGACTTCCAGAACTATGTTGAAGAGATATGGAGAGAGTGGGCAGCCTTGTCTTGTCCCTGATTTCAGTGGGATTCCTTTAAGTTTCTCTCCGTTCAGTTTGATGTTGGCTATAGGTTTGCTGTATATCTCCTTTACTATGTTTAGATATGTGCCTTGTATCCCTGATCTCTCCAATACTTTTGTCAAAGGCTTTTTCAGCGTCTAGGGAGATTATCATGTGGTTTTCTTCTTTCAATTTGTTAATATGGTGGATCACATTGATGCATTTCCGTATATTGAACCATCCCTGCATACCTGGGATGAAGCCTACTTGGTCATGGTGGATGATATCTTTGATGTGTTCTTGTATTCGGTTTGTGAGTATTTTGTTGAGTATTTTTGCATCAATGTTCATAAGGGAGATTGGCCTGAAATTCTCTTTCTTTGTTGAGTCTTTGTGAGGTTTAGGTACCAAGGTGACTGTGGCTTCATAGAATGAGTTTGGTAATGCTCCTTCTATTTCTATTTTGTGGAATAGTTTGAAGAGAGTTGGTGTTAGCTCTTCTTTGAATGTTTGGTAGAATTCTGCGCTGAAACCATCAGGTCCTGGGCTTTTTTTGGATGGGAGACTTTCGATGACTGCTTCTATTTCCTTGGGGGATATAGGACTATTTTATTGATTTACCTGGTCCTGATTTAGCTTTGGTAAGTGGAATCGGTCAAGAAAATTGTCCATTTCATTTAAATTTTCAAATTTTGTTTCATTATAGACTTTTGAAGTAAGTCCTAATTATTTCTTGGATTTTCTCAGTGTCTGTAGTTATGTCCCCCTTTTCATTTCTGATTTTGTTGATTTGGATGGTGTCTCGCTGCCTTTTAGTTAGCTTGGCTAAGGATTTGTCTATCTTGTTGATTTTCTCAAAGAACCAGCTCTTGGTTTCATTGATTCTTTGAATTGTTTTATTTGTTTCTAATTGATTGATTTCAGCCCTGAGTTTGATTATTTCCAGCTTTCTGCTCCTTCTTGGTGTGTCTGCTTCTTCTTTTTCTAGGGTTTTTAAGTGAGCCATTAAGTTGCTTGAATGCGCTGTCTCAAATTTCTTCTTTTTTTTTTTTTTTTTTTTTTCTTTCAATGCAGTTTATTTAGGAAACTTGAACAATCATCTGACCCTGGGGAAAGCCAGCCCACTTTAAATAGCCTCTGGGCAGCCAACCTCAGTATGCCACGTGGGCAATGCAGATAGGTCCACATCCATGGAAGCAAGCCAGATCCTCAGCCTTAGCCAAATGTGGAGTTGTTTGTGACAGAGAGCACTCACCATCAGGAAGGTGGAAGGCGGAAAACAGCTCCATCTTTCAGGAGTGGCATTACGCAGCTCTCTACAGTCCCCCCCCTTTTTGTTTTGGAAGCATCAGGCAAGAGTAGAGGTCTGATCTCTGATATTAGAAATAAATTGGGACTTTGTACTGATGTTCATTTAGGTGTCATCCACCCAAAGAGCATCAGACCCGTCTGATACCTTTTTCTCAGAGGCGGGACCTGGGGCATCAACCCGCATGCAATCAGACATGCTCTTCTCTGGGTCCAAGGCGGCTGACCCTGAGTGCAGTGCTTCGCCTCGCATCCTGAGCGTAATATTTTGGCTTTTTATGGTAGCCAACCATGCTTGGGGAGACTGTCCTGCTTCAATGGCTGTAAAGGCCTGAATGGTCATGGCTGCATTACGCTGTTGTGAGACTCTAATCTTGCATATATACCACAGGCAAACCAAGGTGACCAACACCAGAAGGCCTGCTAAAGCTCCCATGCCCGCCCGATTCCTTCAGATGCATCATGGCTGCAGCAATCCATGATGATACTCCTGTGGCTAGTCCCTCGTCCCACTCTGGTAGAATTTACCATGGCAATGGCCACTCTCAGCTGGTCCATCGTAGTATCGAATTCTCCAGTCCAATTACCTAAAATATAGCTTGACAATTGTTTAGACAGATTTGCAGCACAGGAAAGTTCTCATGTTGTATGCTAGTGACACAAAGTCCAACATACGTTCATTGACAGGCAAATTGAGCGATTTGCCATAGGGTATCAATTTGCTCCTGCACGAGGTCAAACCTCTGATTGAACACCATCAAACCTCCTTTTAGTTGAGCATTAATTCCTTTTTGTACATCTAAGGCATGAGCTACATAGGCTAAAAGGTTATTCAGGGTCTGAGCAGTCTGCCCCGTATGACTCATGGCTACTGCCGTGGTGGTAGCTCCAACAGCCGCCAATGAGATAGCAGTAACCATGGCAGCTGTAATTCCAAGATCCCTTTTCTGTCTTAAGAGAGTCATAGCATGAGGGCATCAACGGGCACAGGCACCCAGCGAGGCATGTGAGTAACCAGCTAGTAAATTTACTAGCATTACAGCATTGGGCGAAAAAGCAAGTATCATTACCACAATTACTTGGCTCTATCTGGCTAATAATGAATAAAAATGGGGGATGTAAACAAACAGGTATGGGCTTATAGGAAGTATTATGAGAAGCCTTAACCCCCTCGTTGGAACATCCTGCATCAGTTCTAGAACTAGCAGTGGTGGTGTCCGAGGTCTGAGTAGGTTCAGCAGACCATTGCCCCCAGGGGCGAGACATGCTCCATGTAAATTGCCTAACTGCATGTTTTCCTCCACTTTTGAAAGTCATTTAAGGTTCTTAAATTATTTTTTCCCCCTTTTTTTTTTAAATTTTTTTTCATCAATTACACACTATTCATTCTGCATCCCCCCCATAGGCCCCTCCCTCCCCTCCCAATCCCACCATCTCCCTCCCCCCGCATGCACGTCACTCCCCAAGTCCACCGATAGGGGAGGGCCTCCTCTCCTTTCTAATCTTAGTCCATCAGTTCACATCAAAAGTGGCTGCATTGTCCTCTACTATGGCCTGGTAAGGCTGCTCCCCCCCAGAGGGAGGCGATCAAAGAGCAGGCCAACCAGACCATGCCAGAGGCAGTCCCTCTTCACATCACCATTTAGCCCAATTGGACTCTGAACTGCCCTGGGCTACATCTGTGCAGGGGCTCTGGGTTATCTCCATGAATAGTCCTTGGTTGGAGCACGAGTCTCTGGGAAGTTCCCTGTGCTCAAACCCTCCTGTTCTGTTGCTCTCCTTGTGGAGACCCCATCCTCTCCAGCTCCTACTCTCTCCCAGTTCCTACACAAAATTCCATCCACTCTGCCCAACAGTTGCCCATCAGGCCCAGCCTCTGCCCTGATAGTCTGCAGGGCAGAGGCCCTCAAAAACCCCCTCTGTGGTAGGTTCCCAGGTTGTTTCCTGCTCTCCTCTTCTTCTGATGTCCATCCTCTTTGCCTTTCGGATGGGGATTAGACATTTTAGTTAGGGTCCTCTCTCTTTGCTTAGTTTCTTTAGATGCACAGGTTTTAGTGGGTTTGTCCTATGCTGTATGTCTATATGAGTGAGTATATACCATGTGTGTCTTTTTGCTTCTGGGACAACTCACTCAGGATGATCCTTTCCAGATCCCACCATTTACCTACAAATTTCATGATTTCCTTATTTTTCATTGCTGAGTAATATTCCATTGTGTAGATGTACCACTTTTTCTGCATCCATTCTTGGTGAGGGCATCTGGGCTGTTTTCAGCTTCTGGCTATTACAAATAAAGCTGCTACTGAACATGGTTGAGCAAATTTCCTTTTTGTATGCTTGAGCCTCTTTTGGATATATGCCTAGGAGTGGTATGGCTGGATCTTGGGGAAGCACTATTCCTAGTTGTCTGAGAAAACGCCAGATTGATTTCCAGAGTGGCTGTACCAGTTTACATTCCACCAGCAGTGGAGAAGGGTTCCTCTTTCTCCACAACCTCTCCAGCATGTGTTGTCACTTGAGTTTTTGATCTTGGCCATTCTCATGGGTGTAAGGTGAAATCTCAGGGTTGTTTTGATTTGCATTTCCCTAATGGCTAGTGAGGTTGAACATTTCTTTAAGTGCTTCTCTGCCATTCGGTATTCCTCTACAGAGAATTCTCTGTTTAGCTCTGTTCCCCATTTTTTAAGTGGGTTACTTGGTTTGCTGCTTTTCAGCTTCTTTAGTTCTTTATATATATTTGATATGAGTCCTCTGTCAGATAAAGGGTTGGTGAAGATTCTTTCCCAATCTGTAGGAGGTCGCTTTGTTTTGATGACAGTGTCCTTTCCTTTGCAGAAGCTTTTCAGTTTCATGAGGTCCCATTTATTGATTGTTGCTCTTAGAGCCTGTGCTGTTGGAGTTCTGTTCAGGAAGTTTTCCCCTGTACCAATGAGTTCTAGGGTATTCCCCACTTTTTTTTCAAGCCGATTTAATGTGTCTGGTTTTATGTTGAGGTCTTTCATCCACTTGGACTTCAGTTTTGTGCAGGGTGATAAGTATGGATCTATTTTCATTTTTCTACATGTAGACATCCAGTTGGACCAGCACCATTTGTTGAAGATGCTATCTTTTTTCCATTGTATGGTTTTGGCGTCTTTGTCAAATATCAGGTGTCCATAAGTGTGTGGGTTTATTTCTGGGTCCTCTGTTCGGTTCCATTGATCCACCATTCTGTTTCTATGCCAGTACCATGCAGTTTTTAAAACTGTTGCTCTATAGTACAACTTAAGATCAGGGATGGAGATACCTCCAGAAGATCTTTTATTGTAGAGGATTGTTTTAGCAATTCTGGGTTTCTTGTTATTCCATATGAAGTTGAGAATTTTTCTTTCCAAGTCTGTAAAGAATTGTGTTGGCAATTTGATGGGCATTGCATTGAATCTGTATATTGCTTTTGGTAAGATGGTCATTTTACTATGTTAATCCTACCAAGCCATGAGCATGGGAGATCTTGCCATCTTCTCATATCTTCTTCTAATTCTTTCTTCAGAGATTTGAAATTTTTTTTCATACAAGTCTTTGACTTCCTTGGTTAGGGTTACTCCAGGTACCTTATGTCATTTGTGGCTATTGTGAAGGGTGTTGTTTCCCTAATTTCTTTCTCAGCCCTTTTGTCTTTTGTATACAGGAGGGCTACTGATTTTTTGAGTTAATTTTGTATCCGGCCACTTTGCTGAAGGTGTTTATCAGCTGTAGGAGTTCCCTGGTAGATTTTTTGGGGTCACTCACGTATACTATCATATCATCTGCAAATAGTGATAATTTCACTTCTTCCTTTCCAATTTGTATCCCCTTGATCTCCTTCAACTGTCTTATTGCTCTAGCAAGGACTTCCAGAACTATGTTGAAGAGATATGGAGAGAGTGGGCAGCCTTGTCTTGTCCCTGATTTTAGTGGGATTCCTTTAAGTTTCTCTCCATTCAGTTTGATGTTGGCTATAGGTTTGCTGTATATCGCCTTTACTATGTTTAGATATGTGCCTTGTATCCCTGATCTCTCCAATACTTTAAACATGAATGGATGTTGGATTTTGTCAAAGGCTTTTTCAGCGTCTAGGGAGATTATCATGTGGTTTTTTTCTTTCAATTTGTTAATATGGTGGATCTCATTGATGGATTTCCGTATATTGAACCATCCCTGCATACCTGGGATGAAGCCTACTTGGTCATGGTGGATGATATCTTTGATGTGTTCTTGTATTCGGTTTGTGAGTATTTTGTTGAGTATTTTTGCATCAATGTTCATGAGGGAGATTGGCCTGAAATTCTCTTTCTTTGTTGAGTCTTTGTGAGGTTTAGGTACCAAGGTGACTGTGGCTTCATAGAATGAGTTTGGTAATGCTCCTTCTGTTTCTATTTTGTGAAATAGTTTGAAGAGAGTTGGTGTTAGCTCTTCTTTGAATGTTTGGTAGAATTCTGCGCTGAAACCTTCAGGTCCTGTGTCTCTCCCTGTCTGCAGCAAGGGCCTGGGCCAGGGTGCTGCCGAGAATCCCAGAATCCACCGTGTGCGGTTCCCAACATCACATGCCGGCGTTCCTCAGCTTCTCTCACGGTTGGCTGACAAGGAGGCGCATGGCTGCTATTAATGCAGCTCTTAATGGCAGCTCTGCGACGCATCATCGTCCTAAGAGCTCACAAGGCTTTTCCCCTGAACTCGGGGTCTGCGAATCTCCCTGGCACGCCATTGTTTCCCTGGGAACAATATTGTCCAGGACCATTGTGATGTCATGGCCACACCCCCTGTCCAAGAAGTCCACACACTTTGCTGCTGCTCCTGCTGCTGCTACAGTAAGAAATGTCCAGTCCCTGGGAGCTAGAGAAGAGGTTGCTGCTAATTTCAGTGCCAGTAGCTTGTTGAAGTGTCTTTGTGTCTCTGCAACTTTGATTATGTCAATCAGACACAGGTAATAAATCTCTTTTAAATATATATATATTTTTAAAGAGCTGGGTGTGGCGGCACACCCCGTCGTCGTCCCAGTGCAGGCAGTGGCAGGCGGTCTCTGAGCTTTTTTCACCTCAGAATCCCACTGTCAGATGAATTGTAGCGATTTTGTGGGACAGTGATTAATACTCTATTTTTAAAATTACATGATGCACTGCTGGAGTGATGGCTCAGTCATTACAGCGGTGCCTGCTGCTCCAGATCGACCTAGGTTCAATCCCCAACACCTACTACTGTCTGTGAATCCAGTTCCAGTGCATCTGACTCCCTCTTACGCACAGGAAGGCTAAGAGATACTTTTCTAAAATAAAATAAAATAAAATAAAATTTAATAAGGAGAACAAAAGCTCTGATCAAAAAGTATTGTGAGGGGCAGCGCCGGGAAAACAGCGCGTCTGAGCAGCAGGGCAGCACTTTCCGGGCAGAGGCCAGGAGACTGAACTCCGGGCCCTGAAACTACATCGATCGTGCTTCCCAGGTGAGGGGAGGCTCCCACAGCGTGGGAATCGGTCGGGTCCACTCAACGGCTACCCAGCCAGAACCCGGAAGAAATCCCGGGTAACACGGGCTTTGGGTCTCCAGGCTGGAGCCGCAAGCGGGCGGGTCCCAGCCACTTTCCCAGGCTGATCCGTGGGCACAAGGGTACCTGAGACTGGGAGTCCCAGTCGCAGGGGGACCCCACGGGGTAGCAGGGTTGTGGGTCTGATCGCAGGTCACCCAGTCTTTCCCCGGAAGGTCTCTGCCGCCAGCACAGCCAAGCTCCTGCCGTGCACAAAGAGCTTTGCACTCAGCTCAGCGGTACAGACAAGCTGTGCGCCCCAGTACAACAGGGACTGGGAAGCCCTGTCCGGAGAGGACCCCACAGAGAACTTTTTCAGGCCGATCCGTGGGCACAAGGGTACCTGAGACTGGGAGTCCCAGTCGCGGGGGGACCCCACGGGGAAGCAGGGTTGCGGGTCTGATCGCAGGTCACCCAGTCTCTCCCCGGAAAGTCCCTGCCGCCATCACAGCCGAGCTCTTGCCGCGCACAGAGAGCTTTGCGCTCAGCTCAGCGGTACAGACGAGCTGTGCACCCCAGTACAACAGGGACTGGGAACCCCTGTCCGGAGAGGACCCCACAGAGAAGGAAGAAACCGTGCTGCGGGGGTCACCTAGGGAAAGTCTAGCAGACTGCAGACTGCAAACAGACAGAACTGAGTGCCCCAAGACACCACAGCAGTACTCACCCGCCACAGATTACCACAGCTGATCACTAAATTTACAGCAAGAAACCCAGAAGGAGGGCAGCTGACCCCAGGACTTCACCCGGTGAGAGGAGAGCCCTCTTGACTAATCAGGACCACAGGTACCACCAGGTCTCTAGGCCTGAGGTGAGCTGTAGCAACTCCTGAAAAACAGCGGACATCCAGGGACTATACCCAAAAGGCTGGGAAGGCTTCCTTCAGGAAAAAACATCTTCCTGCCAAAGGGATTCTCTCCACTACAAGAGTCCAGGAACAACCAGAAACTATATTCAAACAACTAAGATAGCCCAATGGGTAGAGGACAGCGTAAAAGTTCAATCAACAGAAGCCAGAGCATTATGGCATCTCCAGAACCCAGTTATCCAGGGGCAAATAGCCCTAGACACCCCAGCATAAATGAAATTCAAGGAGACGACCTAACATCTATGCTCAAGAAGATGATAACAGAGGAAACAAATAAAATACGAAAAGAATTAGAGGAAGATAAAACAAACAAATCATGGCTATCCGTAAAGAAATGGAGGAAATTAAAGACAAGGAGATTATGGCCATCCGTGAAGAAATACAGGAAGCTGCAGCCAAACAGTCTATGGCCTTTAGAGAGGAAATGCTTAAATCACTGAATGAAATAAAAGAAACAGTGGATTGTTCAAACAAACAGCTGAAGGAATTGACGGAAAAACATGAAAATACAGTCAGACAGGGGAAGGAAACCAACAAAATAGCTCAAGACCTGAAGATAGAATTGGAAAAATTAAAAAAAAACACAAATGGAAGAAATTGTGGAGAGAAAGAACTTAGGGAAGAAAGCAGGAACTACAGAGATTAGCATAACCAATAGGCTACAAGAAATGGAAGAAAGAATCTCAGGTGTGGAAGATACAATGGAAGAAATAGATGTATCTGTCAAAGAAAATGATAAATCTAAAAAATTCCTGACACAGACGGTCCAAGAAATTCAGGACAACATAAAAAGACAAAACCTAAGAATAATAGGAATAGAGGACAAAGAAGATTCCCTGCACCAAGGCCCAGAAAATATTTTCAACAAAATCATTGAAGAAAATTTCCCCCCTTTTGTCTTTGGTATACAGGAGGGCTTCTGATTTTTTTGAGTTGACTTTGTATCCAGCCACTTTGCTGAAGGTGTTTATCAGCTGAAGGAGTTCTCTGGTTGAATTTTTGGGGTCACTTATGTATACTATCATATCATCTGCGAATAATGACACTTTGACCTCTTCCTTTCCGATTTGTATCCCCTTGATCTCCTTTAGTTGTCTTATTGCTCTGGCTAAGACTTCAAGTACTATGTTGAAGAGATATGGAGAGAGTGGGCAGCCTTGTCTTGTCCCTGATTTCAGTGGGATTGATTTAAGTTTCTCTCCATTGAGTTTGATGTTGGCTGTAGGCTTGCTGTATATTGCCTTTACTATGTTTAAGTATGTTCCTTGTATCCCTGATCTCTCCAATACTTTAAACATGAATGGGTGTTGGACTTTGTCAAATGCTTTTTCGGCATCCAGGGAGATGATCATGTGGTTTTTCTCCTTCAGTTTGTTTATGTGGTGGATTACATTGATGGATTTCCGTATGTTGAACCACCCTTGCATGCCTGGGATGAAGCCTACTTGGTCATGATGGATGATATCTTTGATGTGTTCTTGGATTCGGTTTGCAAGTATTTTATTGAGTATTTTTGCATCAATATTCATAAGAGAGATAGGTCTAAAGTTCTCTTTTTTTTGTTGGGTCTTTGTGTGGTTTGGGTATCAAGGTAACTGTCGCTTCATAGAATGAGTTTGGTAATGTTCCTTCTGTTTCTATTTTGTGGAATAGTTTGAGGAGAATTGGTATTAGCACTTCTTTGAAGGTCTGGTAGAATTCTGAGCTGAAACCATCTGGCCCAGGGCTTTTTTTTGGGGGAGGCTGTGAATGACTGTTTCAATTTCCTTGGGGATATAGGTCTATTCAGTCTTTCTATCTGATCTTGACTTAATGTTGGTAGATGGAATCTATCAAGAAAATTGTCCATTTCGTTTAAATTTTCAAATTTTGTGGCGTATAGGCTTTTGTAGTATGACCTAATGATTGTTTGAATTTCTTCAGTGTCTGTAGTTATGTCCCCTTTTCATTTCTGATTTTGCTGATTTGGATAGATTCTCTCTGCTTTTTAGTTAGCTTGGCTAAGGGTTTGTCTATCTTGTTGATTTTCTCAAAGAACCAGCTTTTTGTTTCATTGATTCTTTGAATAGTTTTATTTGTTTCTAATTGATTGATTTCAGCCCTGAGTTTGATTATTTCCAGCCTTCTGCTCCTCTTGGGTGTATCTGCTTCTTTTTTTTTCTAGGGTTTTCAGTTGGGCCATTAAGTTACTTGTATGTGATGTTATAAATTTCTTCTTGAAGGCACTTAGTGCTATAAATTTTCCTCTGAGCACCGCTTTCAATGTGTCCCATAAATTTGGGTATGTTGTGCCTTCATTTTCATTGAATTCTAAGAAGTCTTTAATTTCTTTCTTTATTTCTTCCTTAACCCAGCTGTCATTGAGTAGCAAGTTGTTCAGTTTCCATGTGCGTGTCGGCTTTTTGTTGTTTCCATTGTTGTTGATGTCCAGCTTTAGTCCATGGTGGTCCGATAGAATACAAGGGATTATCTCAATCTTTTTATATCTGTTGAGGCTTGCTTTGTGACCGGATACAAAATTAACTCAAAAAAATCAGAAGCCCTCTTGTATACCAAAGACAAAAAGACTGAGAAAGAAATTAGGGAAACAACACCCTTCACAATAGCCACTAATAACATAAAGTACCTTGGGGTGACACTAACCAAGCAAGTGAAAGACCTGTTTGAGAAAAACTTCAAGTCTCTGAAGAAAGAAATTGAAGAAGATTTCAGAAGATGGAAAGATCTCCCGTGCTCATGGATTGGTAGGATTAACATTGTGAAAATGGCCATCCTGCCAAAAGCAATCTACAGATTTAATGCAATTCCCATCAAAATACCAACTCAATTCTTTTCAGACCTTGAAAAAAAGATTCTCAGCTTCATATGGAGAAACAAAAAACCTAGAATCTCCAAAACAACCCTATACAACAACAGATCATCTGGAGGTATCTCCATTCCCGATCTCATTCTGTACTACAGAGCAATAGTAATAAAAACTGCATGGTATTGGCATCGAAACAGAAAGGAGGATCAATGGAACCGAATTGAAGACCCAGAAATAAACGCACGTACCTATGAATACTCAATTTTTGACAAAGCAGCCAAAACCACTCAATGGAAAAAGATAGCATCTTCAACAGATGGTGCTGGTCTAATTGGATGTCTACATGCAGAAAAATGAAAATAGATCCACATTTATCACCCTGCACAAAACTAAAGTCCAAGTGGATCAAAGACCTAAATATAAAACCAGATACACTAAATCTGTTAGAAGAAAAAGTAGGGAACAGCCTAGAACTCATTGGCACAGGAGACAACTTCCTGAACAGAACTCCAACAGCACAGGCTTTAAGAGCAACAATCAATAAATGGGACCTCATGAAACTGAAAAGCTTCTGTAAAGCAAAGGACACCGTCATCAAAACAAAACGACTGCCTACAGATTGGGAAAGAATCTTCACCAACCCTCTATCTGACAGAGGGCTAATATCCAGTATATATAAAGAACTAAAGAAGCTGAAAAGCAGCAAAACAAGTAAACAAATTAAAAAATGGGAACGGAGCTAAACAGAGAATTCTCTGTAGAGGAATATAGAATGGCAGAGAAACACTTAAAGAAATGCTCAACGTCATTAGCCATTAGGGAAATGCAAATCAAAACGACCCTAAGATTTCACCTTACACCCATCAGAATGGCCAAGATGAAAAACACAAATGACAACACATGTTGGAGAGGTTGTGGAGAAAGGGGAACCCTCCTCCATTGCTGGTGGGAATGTAATCTGGTACAACCACTTTGGAAGTCAATCTGGCGCTTTCTCAGACAATTAGGAATAGCGCTTCCTCAAGATCCAGCTATACCACTGCTAGGCATATACCCAAAGTTTGCTCAAGTACACAATAAGGACATTTGCTCAACCATGTTTGTAGCAGCTTTATTTGTAATAGCCAGAACCTGGAAACAACCCAGATGTCCATCAACGGAGGAATGGATACAGAAATTGTGATATTTCTACACAATGGAATACTACTCAGCAATCAAAAAGGAGGAAATCATGAAATTTGCAGGCAAATGGTGGGATCTAGAAAAGATCATTCTGAGTGAAGTTTCCCAGAAGGAGAAAGACAAACATGGAATATACTCGCTTATATAGACCTAAAAGATAGGATAAACATAATGAAATCTAAAGAAGATAATCAAGAAAGCAGACATGGGGTATGAGGATCTATCCTCATTTAGAAAGATAAATGGGATATGCATTGAACGTATGGCGGGAGTCTACCGCAGAAAGCATCTGAAAGACTCTACCTAGCAGTGCTCCAAAATAGATACTAAGACTCACAACCAAACCTTCGGCAAAGTGCAGGGAATCATATGAAAGAAAGGGAGTTTGATGTGGAGAGGATAGGAACTCCACAAGGACCAAACGTATCTGGGCACAGGGTCTTTTCTGAGATGGACACTCAACCAAAGACCATGAGAGGATAAAATCTAGAACCTCTGCTCAGATGTGACCCGTGATAGCTCAGTAATCAATTGGTTTCCCACAGTAAGGGGAACAAGGACTATTTCTAACAGGAACTCAATGACTGGCTCTTTGACCTCCCCACCTCCCAAGGGAGGAGCAGTACTGTTAGGCCACAGAGGAGGACTTTGCAGCCAGTCCGGAAAATACCTGACAAAAGCGAGTCATATGAAAGGGGAGGAGGTCCTCCCCTATTAGTGGACTTGGAAAGGGACAGGGAGGAGAGATGAGGAGGGAGGGTGGGATTGGGGATGGAATGAGGGATACAGCTGGGATACAGAATTAACAAAATGTAACTAATGAGAAAAATAAAATTATGGAAAAAAAAAAAAGAAAATTTCCCCAACTTAAAGGAGAGGCCAATAAGAATACAAGAGGCCTATAGAACACCCAATAAAGTAGACCAGAAAAGAAAATCCTCCCGCCACATAATAATCAAAACTGTAAGTATACAGAACAAAGAAAAAATACTAAAAGCTGCAAGAGAAAAAGGCCAAGTAACATATAATGGCAAACCCATTAGAATCACACCTGACTTTTCAACAGAGACTATGAAAGCCAGAAGGGCCTGGACAGATATCATGCAGACCCTAAGAGAACACAGATGTCAGCCCAGGCTACTATACCCTGCAAAACTCTCAGTCCTCATAGACGGAGAAAACAAGATATTCAATGACAAAAACAAATTTCAACAATACCTACAAACAAATCCAGCACTACAGAAGACACTGGAAGGGAAAATAAAACCCAAGAAAGCTAGCTACATTCAAGAAAACACAGGGAATAAATAACCTCACTTCAGTATAACAAAAAGCAACCAAGCACAAAACCGTATGACCACAGCCAACATCAAAGTCAAAGGATTTAACAGCCACTGGTCATTACTCTCTCTCAATATCAATGGACTTAATTCTCCAATAAAAAGACACAGACTAACAGAATGGATGCATAAACAAAACCCAGCAATCTGTTGTATACAAGAAACACACCTAAGACACAAAGATAGACACTTCCTGAGGGTAAAGGGATGGAAGACAGCTTTTCAAGCAAATGGACCCAAGAAGCAAGCAGGAGTAGCCATTCTAATATCTGACAAAATAGTCTTTCAACCAAAATTAATCAAAAGAGATGGGGAAGGACACTTCATACTCATCAAGGGAAAATTCCACCAAGAAGACATCACAATCCTGAACATCTATGCCCCAAATACAAGGGCACCCACATTTGTGAAAGAAACATTGATAAAACTTAAAACACATATAGATCCCCACACACTAATAGTAGGAGACTTCAACACCCCACTCTCAACAAAGGACAGGTCAACAAAACAGAAATTAAACAAAGAAACAATATCTCTAAAAGAGATAATGAATCAAATGGACCTAACAGACATTTACAGAACCCTACACCCAAACACAAAAGAATTTACCTTCTTCTCAGCACCTCATGGAACCTTCTCCAAAATAGACCACATAGTTGGTCACAAAGCAAGCCTCAACAAATACAGGAAGATCGAAATAATCCCTTGTATCCTATCGGATCACCATGGAATAAAGCTGGACCTCAGTAACAACAGAAATAGCAAAAAGCCTACACATACATGGAAACTGAACAACTTGCTACTAAAAGACAGCTGGGTCAGGGAAGAAATAAAGAAAGAAATTAAAATCTTCCTAGAACTCAATGAAAATGACGACACAACATACCCAAACTTGTGGGACACAATGAAAGCAGTGCTGAGAGGAAAGTTCATAGCACTAAGTGCCTTCAAGAAGAAATTTGAGACAGCACATTCAAGCAACTTAATGGCTCACTTAAAAACCCTAGAAAAAGAAGAAGCAGACACACCAAGAAGGAGCAGACGGCTGGAAATAATCAAACTCAGGGCTGCAAACAATCAATTAGAAACAAATAAAACAATTCAAAGAATCAATGAAACCAAGAGCTGGTTCTTTGAGAAAATCAACAAGATAGACAAACCCTTAGCCAAGCTAACCAAAAGGCAGAGAGACACCATCCAAATCAACAAAATCAGAAATGAAAAGGGGGACATAACTACAGACACTGAGGAAATCCAAGCAATCATTAGGACTTACTTCAAAAATCTATACGGAACAAAATTTGAAAATTTAAATGAAATGGACAATTTTCTTGACCGATTCCACCTACCAAAGCTAAATCAGGACCAGGTAAATCAATAAAATAGTCCTATATCCCCAAGGAAATAGAAGCAGTCATCGAAAGTCTCCCATCCAAAAAGCCCAGGACCTGATGGTTTCAGCGCAGAATTCTACCAAACATTCAAAGAAGAGCTAACACCAACTCTCTTCAAACTATTTCACAAAATAGAAACAGAAGGAGCATTACCAAACTCATTCTATGAAGCCACAGTCACCTTGGTACCTAAACCTCACAAAGACTCAACAAAGAAAGAGAATTTCAGGCCAATCTCCTTATGAACATTGATGCAAAAATACTCAACAAAATACTCACAAACCGAATACAAGAACACATCAAAGATATCATCCACCATGACCAAGTAGGCTTCATCCCAGGTATGCAGGGATGGTTCAATATACGGAAATCCATCAATGAGATCCACCATATTAATAAACTGAAAGAAAAACCACATGATAATCTCCTAGACGCTGAAAAAGCCTTTGACAAAACAAAATTCATGTTTATTGGAGAGATCAGGATACAAGGCACATATCTAAACATAGTAAAGGAGATATACAGCAAACCTATAGCCAACATCAAACTGAATGGAGAGAAACTTAAAGCAATCCCACTAAAATCAGGGACAAGACAAGGCTGCCCACTCTCTCCATATCTCTTCAACATAGTTCTGAAGTCCTTGGTAGAGCAATAAGACAGTTGAAGGAGATCAAGGGGATACAAATTGGAAAAGGAAGAAGTCAAATTATCACTATTTGCAGATGATATGATAGTATACGTGAGTGACCAAAAAAATCTACCAGGAAACTCCTAAAGCTGATAAACACCTTCAGCAAAGTGGCGGATACAAAATTAACTCAAAAAATCAGTAGCCCTCCTGTATACAAAAGACAAAAGGGCTGAGAAAGAAATTAGGGAAACAACACCCTTCAAAATAGCCACAAATGACATAAGGTACCTCGGAGTAACCCTAACCAAGGAAGTCAAAGACTTGTATGAAAAAAATTTCAAATCTCTGAAGAAAGAATTAGAAGAAGATATGAGAAGATGGCAAGATCTCCCATGCTCATGGCTTGGTAGGATTAACATAGTAAAAATGACCATCTTACCAAAAAGCAATATACAGATTCAATGCAATGCCCATCAAATTACCAACACAATTCTTTACAGACTTGGAAAGAAAAATTCTCAACTTCATATGGAATAACAAGAAACCCAGGATTGCTAAAACAATCCTCTACAATAAAAGATCTTCTGGAGGTATCTCCATCCCTGATCTTAAGTTGTACTATAGAGCAACAGTTTTAAAAACTGCATGGTACTGGCATAGAAACAGAATGGTGGATCAATGGAACCGAACAGAGGACCCAGAAATAAACCCACACACTTATGGACACCTGATATTTGACAAAGACGCCAAAACCATACAATGGAAAAAAGATAGCATCTTCAACAAATGGTGCTGGTCCAACTGGATGTCTACATGTAGAAAAATAAAAATAGATCCATACTTATCACCCTGCACAAAACTGAAGTCCAAGTGGATCAAAGACCTCAACATAAAACCAGACACATTAAATCAGCTTGAAAAAAAGTGGGGAATACCCTAGAACTCATTGGTACAGGGGAAAACTTCCTGAACAGAACACCAACAAGCACAGGCTCTAAGAGCAAAAATCAATAAATGGGACCTCATGAAACTGAAAAGCTTCTGCAAAGCAAAGGACACTGTCATCAAAACAAAGCGACCTCCTACAGATTGGGAAAGAATCTTCACCAACCCTTTATCTGACAGAGGACTCATATCAAGTATATATAAAGAACTAAAGAAGCTGAAAAACAGAAAACCAAGTAACCCACTTAAAAAATGGGGAACAGAGCTAAATAGAGAATTCTCTGTAGAGGAACACCGAATGGCAGAGAAGCACTTAAAGAAATGTTCAACCTCACTAGCCATTAGGAAATGCAAATCAAAACAACCCTGAGATTTCACCTCACACCCATGAGAATGGCCAAGATAAAAAACTCAAGTGACAACACATGCTGGAGAGGTTGTGGATAAAGGCGAACCCTTCTCCACTGCTGGTGGGAATGTAAACTGGTACAACCACTCTGGAAATCAATCTGGCATTTTCTCAGACAACTAGGAATAGTGCTTCCCCAAGATCCAGCCATACCACTCTTAGGCATATATCCAAAAGAGGCTCAAGCACACAAAAAGGAAATTTGCTCAACCATGTTCATAGCAGCTTTATTCGTAATAGCCAGAAGCTGGAAACAACCCAGATGCCCCTCAACTGAAGAATGGATGCAGAAATTGTGGTACATCTACACAATGGAATATTACTCAGCAATGAAAAATAAGGAAATTAGAAATTTGCAGGTAAATGGTGGGATCTGGAAAGGATCATCCTGAGTGAGTTGTCCCAAAAGCAAAAAGACACACATGGTATATACTCACTCATATAGACATACAAACATAGGACAAACCCACTAAAACCTGTGCATCTAAAGAAACTAAGCAAGAGAGAGGACCTAACTAAAATGTCTAATCCCCATCCGGAAAGGCAAAGAGGATGGACATCAGAAGAAGAAGAAAACAGGAAACAACCTAGGAACCTACACAGAGGGTTTCTGAGGGCCTCTGCCCTACAGACTATCAAAGCAGAGAAGCTAAGCCTGATGGGCAACTGTTGGGCAGAGTGGATGGAATTTTATGAACTAAGAACTGGGAAATAGTAAGCAGCAGAACAGAGGATTCCCCTGGACTATTCATGGAGATAACCAGCCCTGCCAGATGTAGCCCAGGGCAGGCCTAAATGGTGATGTAGAGGACAATGGCAGCCACTCTTTGATGTGAACTGATGGACTAAGACAATCACTTTTGAACTGATGGACTAAGAGAGGAGAACCTCCCTATCAGTGGACTTGGGAGTGGCAGGCATGCAGGGGAAGAGAGAGGGTGGGATTGGGAGGGAGGAGGGGCTTATGGGGGATGCAGAATGAATAAAGTGTAATTGATGAAAAAAATTTAAAAAAAAGGGAAAATAATAATTTAAGAACCTTAAATGACTTTCAAAAGTGGAGGAAAACATGCAGTTAGGCAATTTACATGGAGCATGTCTAGCCCTGGGGCAATGGTCTGCTGAACCTACTCAGACCTCGGACACCACCACTGCTAGTTCTAGAACTGATGCAGGATGTTCCAATGAGGGGGTTAAGGCTTCTCATAATATTTCCTATAAGCCCTCACCTGTTTGTTTACATCCCCATTTTATTCATTATTAGCCAGATAGAGCCAAGTAATTGTGGTAATGATACTTGCTTTTTTGCCCAATGCTGTAATGCTAGTAAATTTACTAGCTGGTTACTCACATGCCTCGCTGGAGTGTCTGTGCCCGTTGATGCCCTCAAGCTATTACTCTCTTCAGACAGAAAACGGATTTTGGAATTACGGCTGCCATTGTTACTGCTATCTCATTGGCGGCTGTTGGAGCTACCACCGCAGCATTAGCCAGAGTCATACTGTGCAGACTGCTCAGACCCTGAATAACCTTTTAGCCTATGTAGCTCATGCCTTAGATGTACAAAAGGAATTAATGCTCAACTAAAAGGAGGTTTGATGGTGTTCAATCAGAGGTTTGACCTCGTGCAGGAGCAAACTGATACCCTATGGCAAATCGCTCAACTTTGCTGTCAATGAAAGTATGCTGGACTTTGTGTCACTAGCATACAACATGAGAAATTTCCCTGTGCTGCAATTCTGTCTAAACAATTGTCGAGCTATATTTTAGGTAATTGGACTGGAGAATTCGATACTACGATGGACCAGCTGAGAGTGGCCATTGTCATGGTAAATTCTACCAGAGTGGACGCAGGACTAGCCACAGGATTATCATCATGGATTGCTGCAGCCATGAATCATCTGAAGGAATGGGCGGGCATGGGAGTGTTAGCAGGCCTTCTGGTGTTGGTTACCTTGGTTTGCCTGTGGTATATATGCAAGATTAGAGTCTCACAACAGCGTAATGCAGCCATGACCATTCAGACCTTTACAGTCATTGAAGCAGGACAGTCTCCCCAAGCATGGTTGGCTACCATAAAAAGCCAAAACGTTATGCTCAGGATGCGAGGCTAAGCACTGCACTCAGGGTCAGCCGCCTTGGACCCAGAGAAGAGCATGTCTGATTGCATGCGGGTTGATGCCCCAGGTCCCGCCTCTGAGAAAAAGGTATCAGACGGGTCTGATGCTCTTTGGGTGGATGACACCTAAATGAACATCAGTACAAAGTCCCAATTTATTTCTAATATCAGAGATCAGACCTCTACTCTTGCCTGATGCTTCCAAAACA
>JAEOAE010001186.1:0-22119 GCA_036365155.1 Meriones psammophilus
CCCATCTTTATGATCACCTCCATTTTTCAAGTGATTTCCAGAGCAAAAGGACTCTCTGTAAAGGAGGTTAGTAGTAGCTGGAGGGTCAGAAATATAACAGTTTAGGTGTTACTTTGTGTTTGTCTTATAACAGTTGGGAAATCTGTGTTTATTTAATCTGTATTAATTAGAAAATCAAAGGTATCTCTGGTCCAGTGCACATTTTTCATGTTAGATTTTCCTTATGTCTTTTCATGTAAACTTGACTATATTTTAGGCTTATGTTTTTGGCTTTTTCTCCCACCCCCTCATTCTTTCACAAACACTTTACACATTCTTGATTATTGAAGTTTGTGGTAAGAACAGAAGTCACATCATGCCAGAATATTATGAAATTCATGACAATAGACTCATCCCATATTTTTCTGTTTTCCTCTGTTTCTTACCAGGTGGCTTTTCTTATATGAGATAGAGATTTTGGATTGTCCTTTAGCAATCACATAAAGACAATTTGCAGTTATGTCTGTAGAAGGCAGAAGAGATAACATGAAGGTGAGTGATACCAGTTGGCCAGTTTACTCCTTCTCTTTTGACATTTTCTTTTGGTGATCTGTCATTTTCTTCAGAAATTTCATGTGTCCAATGGTTTCCATATTCTTTAGTTGGATGATTTTATTCTCCTGAAAAGATTAAATCAAAACCCTGCCCCATCCCTAATTCTGGGGTGAGGGTTGTGCCTTTTTAGGGATGTTATATCTTTTATATGGCAAAATGGTTTTTTTGGAAATAGAAAAATATAATATCTCAATTAAAGTTAAAAAATCTTTGAAAGTTTACAAATATACCTTAAAGTGTATTTATTCTAGATAATAAAGGGCATTTGCTTTGATTTTCAGCCTGCCTTTTACAAGCAGCTTTTAAATGAAACCACTGTAAATCCTATGTACCTGCCTCTGCCCCCCAGGTGGTATGTAAAAGGCATGTGGCTCCCAAATGCTGAGATTAGGGCTATGAACCACCAACACCCTGTCATTGTAACTCCTGAATTTAGAAAACAACTAATTAATAGAGAACTGCTTGTCTCTGCTGGGATTAAATGCATGGTCTATCACCACGATACTCAAATTTCTTATTCACTCCAAGTTATTCCATCTCAAACAAGTTTATACCTTTGAATTTACTTCAAACATTTTAAACCTCTTAACTGTTTTTAATATGAAACAACAAATGTATCTTTCTTTTATTTAAGAAGAAAACTTTAGTCTTTATTAAGTTAGTTTGGACTGAATGACCACACTGTCTGACGAACAGTTAACACCTCTGCTTATTCAGGAGATCTCTACTATTCAAATCTAATCATGATCAATTTTGATAGGATCCACCTTTCTTTTCCTGTGGAAACATTCGGTTTTACCAGTGAAGACACAGTTCAGTAGTTTCTCACTGTCTACTCCTTTTAGTTATTTTTACTTCTTTTTGTTCTAGAGTATTTAGGAGTGCTGTTAAGTTGCTACTAAGAGATATTTCTGATTATTTTTTCTGAATGTACTTAGTGCTATGAACTGTCTTCTGGTCAACACTTCCATTGTGTACTATGAGTTTTGATATGTTGTGTATTCATTTCATTGACTTCCAGAAAGTCTTTAATTTCTTTATTTCAGTTTTGATCCATTTTTATTCAGTAGAGAGTTGTTCAATTTCTATGAGTTTTTAAGCTTTCTATTGTTTTTGTTATTGGTGATGTGCTGCTTTAAACCTTAGTGGTCTGATAGGATGCAGGAGGTTATTGCAAGTTTCTTATATCTTTTGAGACTTCCACTGTTCAAGTATATGATCAATTTTGGAGAATAATATATGAGTTGCTGAGAAGAGGGAACAATCTTTTGTGCTTAGGTGGATGTTTTGTAAACATCATTTGGGTAGTGTTTTGATGTTAGTTATCTGGAGCATTTCTCTGTTCAGTTTGGTCAGGAGGACCTGTCCATTGGTGAGAGTGATATATTGAAGTCTTCCCCTATCAATTTATGAGGGCCAGGATGTGATGCAATCTGCAGAAGGGTTTCTTTTATAACTTTGGTTCTCTTATGTTTGGAGCATAAATGTTAAGTATTGAAATGTTATATTGCTGGATGTTTTTTTTTAATATGTCAATCCTTTTCCGTCTTTTGATTATTATTTTTTGAAGTCTGTTTTGTTAGATATTACAATTGTTATATGAGCTTGATACTCTAGTCCATTTATTTGGAATATCTTTTCCAACCCTTTACCTTGAGATAATGTCTATCTTGATGTGAATCTGTGTTTGATGTATTTAGAAGAAGGGTGGATTCTGTTTTATCATCCGTTTTGTGAGCCTGTGTCTTTTTATTGGTGAATTTGGGTCAATGGTATTAAGAGAGATCATTGAACAGTGATTGTTATTTTTGTGGTGGTGGTGGTTTTAGCACCGTGAGTGGGGCTGTATTTATAGATACATATTATTTAAAATTGACCTTTTTATGGAACATCTTATTTTCCCCATTTGGTGATTGAAAGTTTCTAGCCATAGTTAGTAATTTGTATTGGCGTCTGCAGTTTTTTAGATTCAGAAGCACTCTGTCTAAGCCATTCAACTTCAAGCATTTTTACTGAGAATACAGGATTAATTCCAATAGATCTGCCTTTTTTGTTTTTTTGGGTGGTTTTTGTTTGTTTTGGTTTGTCGGATTTGTTGGTTAGTTTGGTTTGTTTGTTTGTTTTCAGTTGCAGCTTTTCATATTCTTTCTTCGTTCTGTATATTTAGAGTTTTGATTATTCTCTGTTAGGAGGACTTTCTTTTCTGGTCTACTGTCTTTGGTATTTTGTATGCTTCTTGTGCCTTGATAGACATCTTCCTCTTTAGGTTAAGAAATTTTTCTTGTATGATTTTGTTGAAAATATCTTCTGGACCTTTGATCTCATCCTTCTTCTTCTAATCTGATTATCAGCATGTTGTGTTGTCATAATATCCCAGAGTTACTGGATGTTTCCTGAATATTTGTATGTAGACCAGGCTGGCTTTGAACTTACAGCTCTAACTACAGTCGAGTGTTGGGCTTAAATCTAGGCCAACATGCCTGGCATCAAGATCACCATCATTCGCTGCTGAGCATAGAATATAGAGTTTTAGGTATTTATTTTCTTTTGTTTTGTATATGTAAGCATAGGTTATTGTGTTGATCTTCATCAGCATCTTGCATTTGAAATTTGGCAGGGAGTATATTTAATTTCTAGGATGCCATTTATTCATGACACTAACACTATCTGAGCTTTCCAAGTCATTGAATTGTAGGTGTGTGACGCTCTTCTTACCTGTTGTATTTTTTTTATTTTATTTGTTTGTTTTATTAACATTCAATTTATTTTTAATTTAAATTTGTTTTTGTTATTTATCCTCTGACATGAACTTGAGTCTTTGATCACCTGCTCCTTGGTGGTGCAGCCTTGCAAGGCCACAGAGGAAGATGATGCAGCTATCCTTGATGAGACCTGATAAGCTAGAAGGGAAGGAGTTCCTCCTCAATTAGGAGACTAGAGAAAGGGCATAGGGGCAGAAGAAGGTGGGTGGGTGGGACTGGGAGGAGATGAGAGAGGGGGCTATGGCAAGGATACAAAGTGAACACATTGTAATAAATAGATAAAGTAAATTAAAAAATAAATTATTCACTTAACGTCCCAATTGTAATCCCCTCCTTAGTCTCTTTCTAGTTTCACCCTCCATTCTTCTTTTCCCTTTATCCCATTCCCTATCTCTCAGATACAAGAAGCCCTCCTCTCCTACCATCTGAACCCAGCCTATTAAGTCTCAGTAGGACTGCCAGCATCCTCTTCCTCTGTGGCATAGCAATGCCCCCTCCACCAAATGGAAGTGATCAAATAGCAGACAACAGAGTCCATGTCAGAGCAGGCACATTCTTCCCTTACTATGGATCCCACATGTAGACTGAGATGCCTATCAGCTACATCTGAGCAGCGGTCTGGGTCCTCTTCATAAATGGTCTTTGGTGGGTGCATCAATCTCTCCAAGTCCCCATGGGCCCAGATTTGTTGTCCTTGTCGGTCTTGTTATGGAGGTCCTGCCTGTGCTCTACCCAAAGTTTGGCTGTGAGTCTTAGCATCTGCTTCGATCCCCTGCTGGGTAGAGCATTTCAGAGGACATATATGTTAGGCTCTCATCCTGTTCCCCCTCTGCAGTCACTTCTGATGTCGATTCTATTTGCCCAATGATTAAGAATTGACCATCCTCCATAGGGTCCTCTTTTTATTTAGCTCCTTTAGGCCTGTGGATTGTAGTATGTTTATCCTGTATTATAGCTATTATCCACTTACCATGCATGTCTTTCTGGTTTTGGAATAACTCACTTAGGATGATCATTTCCAGTTCTGTCCACTTGCCAGAAAATTTCATGGTTTCCTTTTTTCTTTTATAAATACTCGAGTAGCATTGCACTGTGTAAATGTACAATTTCTGTAAAACAATGGTTCGTTTGAGAGACATGTAGTTTGTTTCCCTATTCTGGCTATTATGAATATAGATGCTATGAACATAGTTGAGCAAATATCTTTGTTGAATGGTGGAGCATCTCTTTGATATATGCCCAGGAATGGTATAGCAGGGTCTTGAAGTAACACTATTTCCAATTGTCTGAGAAAGCATCAGATTGTTTTCTAAAGTGGTTGTATAAATTTGCACACCCACCAGCAATGGAGGAGTGTTCCTCTTTCTCCACATTCTCACTAGCTTGCTATTAAATTCAGGTTTTGACCTTAGCCATGATGGGTTTAAGATGGAATGTCATTTGCATTTCCATGATGACTACAGATATTGAGCATTTAATGTCCACCATTTGATATTCCTCTGTGGAGAAATCTCTGTTTAGTTCTGTACCCCAGTTTTAAAGTGGATTATTTGGATTGCTGGAGTTTAATTTCTTGAACTCTTTATATATCTTGTTTATTAGCCCTCTCTGTTGTATGAAGGGTTGGTGAAGATCTTTTGTCAGGCTGTAGGCTGTCATTTTGTTCTATTTACAGAGTTCTTTGCTTCATAGAAGCTTTTTGTTTCATGAGATCCTATTCATTAATTCTTGATCTTAGAGCAAGTGTTCTTGGTTTTCTGTTGTGGAAGTTACTTTCTATGCCAATGAGATTGAGGATCTTTCCCACTTTTTTTTCTAACAGATGTAGTGTATCTGGTTTTATGTTGAGGTCTTTGAACAACTTGGACTGCAGTTTAGTGCAGAGTGATACATACGGATCTATTTTCATTTTTCCACATGTAAACTTCAGGTTAGATCAGCACCATTTGTTGAAGATGCTGTCCTTTTTCCATTGCATGTTTTTTGCTTCTTTGTCAAAAATCAAGTGGCCATAGGTATGTGGGTTTATTTATGGGCCTTCACTTCAATTCCATCGATCCACTGATTGTTTTTATTACAGTACCATGCAGTTTTTATTACTATTTATTTATAATACAGCTTGAGATAAAAAATGGTGATACCTACTGAAGATCTGCTATTGTACAGGATTCTTTTAGTTATTCTGTTTTTTTTTTTTAATTTTTTCCATATGAAGCTGAGAATTGTTTTTTCAAATTCCTTAAGGAATTGTGTTGATATTTTGATGGGAATATCATTGAATATGTAGATTGTTTTTGATAGGATGGCATTTTTTACTATGTTGATCCTACTAATCCATGAGCATGAGAGATATTTCTATCTTCTGGTATCTTTTTCAGTTTCTTTCTTCACAGACTTGAAGTTGTTTTGTTTTGTTTTTCATATAGGTTTTTCACTGGCTTGTTGAGGATAACATTAAAATATATTTTTTTTTCCTGGCTATTGTGAAGGGTGATATTTTCCTAATTCTTTATCAGTCCATTTGTCTTTTGTATACAGGAGTGCTACTGATTTTTTTCTGAGTTAACTTTATATCCAGCCACTTTGCTAAAGTGTTTTTCAACTGTAGGAGTTCCCTACAGTACAATTTTTGGGGTCATTTTTGTATACTGTCATATCATATGTGAATAGTGATATTTGATTTCTTCCTTAACAATTTCTGTCCCCTTGATCTCCTTTAGTTGTCTTATTGTCCTAGATAGGACTTTGAGTACTGTATTGAAGAGATTGAGAGAGAGTGTGTAGCCGTGTCTTGTCCCCGAATTCAGTGGAATTGATTTAACTTTCTTTTCATTTAGTTTGATGTTAGTTAGCTATGAGGTTTCTTTACACTGTCTTTACTATTTTTAGATATGTGCCTTTGTCCCCAGTCTCTCCAAGACTTTAAACAATAGTTACTGTTGGATATTGTCAAATATTTTTTCACCATCTAAGAAAATGATCCTCTGTTGTTGTTTTTTTTTTTTTTCAATTTGTTTATATGGTGGATTATATTGATGGATTCCATATACTTAAGGTCTATTTTTTTAGACATAAGAATGGCTACTCCTGCATGTTTCTTGGGTCCATTTGCTTGGACCCTCCTTCCAGCTCTTTACTCTCAGGCAATGTCTATCTTTGTGACTTAGATGTGTTTCTTGTATGCAACAGATTGTTGGGTCTAGTTTACATATCCATTCTGTTAGTCTGTATCTTTATTGGAGTGTTAAGTCCATTGATGTTGAGGGAAATTAATGACCAGTGGCTGTCAGATCCTTTTATTTTGATGTTGCTTGTGGTAGTGTGTTTGTGTGTTTGGTTACTTTTAGTTTTGCTGTAGTGACATTATTTATTTCCTGTGTTTTCCTGAATGTAGTTAGCTTTCCTGGGTTGTAGGTTTTCTTCTAGGAGCTTCTGTACCTCTGGATTTGTGCGTAGGTATTGTTTAAATTTGTTTTTGTCATTAAATATCTTGTTTGCTCCATCTATTATGACTGAGACTTTTGCTGAGTATAGTAGCCTGGGCGGTCATCTGTGTTCTTTTAGGGTCTGCATGATATCTGTTCAGGTTCTTCTGGCTTTCATAGTCTCTGTTGAGAAATTAGGTGTGATTCTGATGGGTTTGCCATTATATGTTACTTGGCCTTTTTTCCTTTGCAGCTTTTAGTATTTTTTCTTTGTTCTGTATACTTACTGTTTATTATGTGGTGGGAGGATTTTCTATTCTGGTCTAACTTATTGGGTGTTCTGTAGGCCTCTTATATTCTTATAGACCTCTCTTTTAAGTTGGGGAAATTTTCTTCTATGATTTTGTTGAAAATATTTTTCTGGGCCTTGGAGGAGGGAATATTCTTTTTCCTCTATTCCTATTATTTTTAGGTTTTCATGTTGTCTTGGATGGACTATGTCAGGAATTTTTTAGATTTAAGATTTTCTTTGATAGCTACATCTATTTCTTCCATTGTGTCTTCCACACCTGAGATTCTTTCTTCCCTCTCATAGTCTATTCATTATGCTTAACTCTGTAGTTCCTGTTTTCTTCCCTAAGTTCTTTCTCTCCAAAATCTCCTCCATTTGTGTTTTCTTTAATTTTTCCAATTCTATCATCAGATCTTGAGCCATTTTATTGATTTACTTCACCTCTCTATTTTCCTTCAATCCCTTCAGCTGTTTGTTTGAACAATCCTCTGTTTCTTTAATTTCTTTCAGTGATTTAAGTATTTCCTCTCTAAAGTCACAAATTGTTTGGCTGCAACTTCCTGTATTTCTTTAAGGATGGCCACAATCACTTTGTCTTTATCTTCTTCTATTTCTTTGCAAATGGCAATATTCTGTTTGACTTTATCTGCATCTAGGTATTTACGAAGTTCATTTGTTTCCTCTATTATCCTGTTCATAAGCACAGATGTAAGGTCATCTTCTTGAATTTCATTTACGCTGGGTTATCCAGGGTGCTTGCTTCAGGGCTGCTTGCTCCTGGATAACATGTTCTAGGGATGCCATATTGCTCTGTCTTTTGTTGGTTGAGCTTTTATGCTAGCCTCTACCCATTAGGCTATCTTAGATGTTGGGGGTTAGTTTCTGGTACTTCCTGGGATCCTGTGGTGGGTGGAATCACCTTGGCAGGAAGATGAATTTTTCCCAAAGGAGCTCTCCTCCGTTTTTTAGGTATGGTCACTGCATGGCAGGTGTTTTTCAGGAATTGCCACAGCTCATCTCAGGCATGCAGACCTGAGTAGTAATTGCGGTATTCGTTAGTAAAGGGAACTACCCTCTCATCCAGAGTAGTCCTGGAGGCAGCTTCCCTCCTGGTGGGTTTCTTGCTGTAAATTTAGTGAGCTGCTGCTATAACCTGGGTGCCTTGTGGTTTGGTCAGTTTAATTAGGGAAAACTCGATGTCCCTTGGAGCAGTATTTGGGGGTTGATCTTAGGGAACCCAGGCTTCTGGAGGTCTGAGTTTGGGGCTCTCTGCCCCAGTATCCAAGTGGTAATCAGTGGCATGTGAGCACTACTCTCATGTGTGCAGCATGAGGCTAGAGCCTGGAGCCTGTGGATAACCAGAAACTTTTCTAGAGCTAGGTGTCCTGAGGTAGGGCCAGATATTTCCCCCACCTTTGGGTTTTCTCTCAACAGAAAGACCCAGTCTGTACTGTTAGGGAGGTGGCATGTGGAGTGAGTAGGCACTTGCTTGGGAGTGGTGGCTCCAAGCTGGTGACTGGACAGGAACCTGAGAACTTTTTCTGAGAACATTCCCGTATGTGTGGTGTTAGTGGTAGTGGGGGGTCAGCTGAGTACTCTAAGCTGGGACCTGCTGTTTCCCTCCCTGTGGGGTTTTCTCCCAACAGGACAACCCAGCCTATAGTGCCCTGGGGCACACAGTTCTGTCTGTGATGGAGAGTTAGTTGTGGGGTTGGCAGCTGGAGCCCCACTCAGGACTGGCTGCTTTGTGCCTGCAGGTCTGCAGGACCTTTTCCAGGGATAGCCTGGTTGACCTGCGGTCAGCCCTACTTGCTTCCTTCCCTGTGGGGTTTTCTCAAGACTGGGACTCCCAGTCTCTTGTGCCCTGGGGTACACAGTTCAGCCTGGGAAGGTGATCAGGACATGCAAGAGTGTGCTTCTGGTCAAGTGACCCAGTGACTGTGTGACCTGGGGTTTCTTCTGGGTTTTTGCTGGGTGACCTGAGAGTAGACCCAACTTATTCCCACTCCGTGGAGTTTCCTCTCACCTGGGAAACACAATTGCTGTTGTTTTAGGGTCCAGAGTTCAGCCTCTTAGTCACTGTACCAATATTGCTGCCCTTCTCCTCAGACAGTGTCATCCCAGCACCGCCATCTTGGATTACCCCCTTTCTCATCTCTTTCAATTAATTTTTGGTGAAAGTCTGTTTTATTAGATATTAGAATGGTTACTCCTGCTTGTTTCTTGGGTCTATTTGCTTGAAAACCTTATTCCTGCTAAAAACAGCCCAAGAAATTTTCAAGGTATTAGCTGAGTGCTCTGAGGTTGAACCCAATTGCTTTTCTCATCATTGGGGTTCATCTCACCTGGTAAATACAGTCAGTGGTGTTTGGAGGCCCACAGTTCCAACTATTGGTCACTGTGCAGTTTCTGCTACCCTGCTGATCAGACACAGTGTGAGTTCAGCCCTTCCAGCTGGGATCTGTTTTTAATTGTTACTGAATATGAGTATTTTGATTGTATGCATGAATATGCATCTCTTGTGTGCCTGATCTTCATTATAGTCTGATGATGTGTTCAGAACTCATGAACTGATAGTAGTGGGTTCCAGGTAAACAATGACAATTGAGCCCACTTATTTGGAAGAGTAGCAAGAGCTCCTCACTGCTGAGCCATCTCTTCTACCTTATGTTGCTTATTTATGATCAGCATTGACATTGCTAATATTTTCATTTTTTTTCTATTTTTAGCTGTTTAAACATGCATTCCCTTTTAGTAAGATGTTATTAAAGTTACAGTTTAAGCTGGGGCAGTGCAGATTTCTGGAAAAGGAATGCACAACTGGAGTGGATGTATAATTTATTGTAGAAGCTTCAGTAAAGACCTCTGAGTTCTTTCAATCTTTTATGTTTGTTTGATTGACTTTTGGGGGAGGCTCTGTCTTACTATATAGGTCTAGCTGTCCTGGAACTTTTTGCATAGATCATGCTGGCATCCTAGTCAATTAGGTATACCTGCCTCTGCCTCTTGAGTGATGGAATTAAGGCATAATAGAATACACCCAGCTTGTCCATAATTTTTTTAGTTAGTAACTTTTCATGAATTTCTCTGATGTGTACTTAGTACTGCTCATCTCTTAATTTCTCTGTGTGTCTCTGTCTCTCTCTTTCTATTTCGCTCTCTTCTCTCTGTTTGTCTTTGTCCACATTAATTACAATGACTATTCAAAAGCTATATCCTATTCAAAAAAGTTCAGATATGACATAGTTAAACTTCATTATTCAGTTTTCTTCTAAAATGACTTAGTGATAACATTAACACTTATGTTTTAATAGAAAAGTTTTAATCTTTATTTTTAAACTATAGACTATACCTGATTTAGAAAGGAGAATATACAAAACAATGAACAAAGAATAATCATGTGTTCTATGCCTTTTCTTTTGTCTGGGAACTCAGAAATATGATGTTATCAGCTATGATTATTGTTGCTTGCCACTCACATTGTTTTTATCCATCTGTTCACTGTAGTACAATTTTCCTTCCACAAATATATGAGCCCCCATTTTCATCTACTGGTATGCCACATCTCTGATCCCTGGTCAAAACATGATATCCAGTGCCACGTTGTTGTTTGACTGATGTCACCCATCTGTTGACTGTCACCTGATAGTCACCTATCATTTGTTGCTAGATAAAATATCATGACTGTGTTTTTTCCTTCCACCTGTCTCATGACAGTGTCCTGACATACTCACCCAAGTAACTGAAGATGATTCATAGATCACTCAAGAACCCAACTAATGGCTACTTCATATTCATGTCTTACAAACTAATGCAAAATCTTTAACACAGGTTTTCAAAGCAAGCCTTTTGTTTCCTAACCTTTAGGCTTTTTCTTCTCCCATCCTTCACCTGATGCACAGCACCCAACTGTCTAACACTAGCACTTCTGTGTCAGAATATAAATGGAAGCAGCACTAGAATTATATGATTATATTGCCAATGAAATATAAATTTATATTGTTGCCAGTCTTTCTTTTGTACAAATGTATGGTATATTTTAGAATTCAGTGACCTTCGATGATGTGCATGTGAAATTCAGCCAAGAAGAGTGGGGTTTGCTGGAATCTTCCCAGAAGCAACTCTACAAAGACGTGATGCTAGAGACTTGCAAAAACCTCACTGCTGTAGGTAAGACTGGGAATTTTCTTCCACTTTTAAAATAAGGGGACAATTCTTACTTTGTTATTGATCCTATTCTGTAATTCTAACTGAGAATGAGGAGGAATGAGGTTAATTAATCAGGCATGGTTCTCAGGGTCACAGAAGATAGTGATTTAAGTTTTTCCTAAATAATAATGTGATATTTCCAATAATATATATTTTCTGGTATTATATATTTAGGCTACGATTGGGAAGACTATAATATTGAAGAACATTTTCAAAGTTATACAAGTAATAAAAGGTAACTTTATGTGCAAGCTGATACATATATGAATCTTAAGAAATTTTAATGTGTCCTAGAAGTTTGTTTTTTTGGTTTGTTGGCTGCTTTTTATTTTCTGTTTTTGAAATAGTTTTTTTTTTTCTGTGTAGCTGTGGCTTAACTTAGAATTGCTTGTTAGACCAGCCTGACCTCAAAATCACACAGATCTGCCTGATTCTGCCTCCACAAGTGCTGGGATTAAGGGCATGTAACAGCACACCTGGCTGCCTCCTGGAATTTTTAAATAAATGCAACAGTGTATAAACAGCACTGCTTTAAGTGTACTGATGATCATTAAAATCTCACAATTCCATGTACTTCAATGTCAGTTATCTGATTTGTGTTTGCAAGGCACTCCCCTCAGATAGAAGAAAATAAAATAATGTTGTAACAGAAAATACCAATTGAATCATATAGACATTACAGCTACTGAGTTGATCTGCCAATCTGTTTAGTCTCATCCTATCTACTCAGATATTGTAAGATGTATATACATTGAATAGGTGATCAGTATATGTCCAAAACCTTCTAATAAGCAAATATGTCATATACAACCAGTGTTACTCATATTCATACAGTAACATTGTAAAATTTACTGAAAGGAGCAGCTTATGAGAATCAAGATTATTGTTCTGGAGAAACCTTAATCCCTATATGACATGTCTATGATGAACAAAAAACAAACTGTGTTAATTCAATGTGGGAATCTTTTATTATTCTTGTAATTTAATAGGTATATCATATCTCACAATGTTTCTAAGGCACAAGAGCATAGGGATATTGAAATAAGCAGTGTACTTGTCTTTCTCCAAGAACAATTGATTTTGTATTAGTCCCCACTTTGAATAGATTTTCTGAATGTGATAAATGGTCACTGTTGATTGGTTTTGCTACTTCACTGAGAATTCATCAACAAACTCATACTGCTGAAAAAACCTATGAATACTAGGAATTTGGAACTTTTTCTGCTTGTCCTGGCTCACTTTGTAAATGAAGTATCATTCATACAGTATAAAAATTTGTGAATGGGATTGCTGTGGTAAAACTCTGAATTCTTACAATAATCTTCATATATAGGAGAAACCTCTTATAGAAAAATGATGTTATAAAAGTGAACCACATAACAAATGCTCTTACCATCATAGGGATTTTCAAAAATAGCCACAATGAAGGGGCATACCATGAATGTAAATAAAGTGATAAAACTTTAAAATTTGATTCTTCTTTACCATTAGACGAAATTATGAAATTAATTCATATAGATAAATATATTTATTAGTGTAATGAAATGACTGTGGTAAATCTTTCACATATGCCAATTTTCTTTGCAGGCATGAAAGCAATCATACTGGAGAGAAAGTCTTTAAATGCACTCTATGTGGTAAAGCCTTCCCCTATATCACTGTTCTCATACAGCATAAAGGAACACACATAGGAGAGAAGTCTTACAAATGTAATCAATGTGATAAAGCCTTTGCAAAAAACAGTCATCTCATGCGGCATAAAAGAACACATACTGGAGAGAAACTTTATGAATGTAACCAGTGTGGTAATGCCTTTGCAGAAAACAGTACTCTCTTACGCCATAAAAGAACACACACTGGAGAGAAACCTTATGAATGTAACCAGTGTGGTAAAGCCTTTGCACGAAACAGTCATCTCATAAGCCATAAAAGAACACACACTGGAGAGAAACCTTGTGAATGTAACCATTGTGGTAAAAACTTTGCAGAAAACAGTGCTCTCTTACGCCATAAAAGAACACACACTGGAGAGAAACGTTATGAATGTAACCAGTGTGGTAAAGCCTTTGCACGAAATAGTTATCTCATAAGCCATAAAAGAACACACACTGGAGAGAAACGTTATGAATGTAACCAGTGTGGTAAAGCCTTTGCACGAAACAGTCATCTCATAAGACATAAAAGAACACACACTGGAGAGAAACCTTGTGAATGTAACCGGTGTGGTAAAACCTTTGCAGAAAACAGTGCTCTCTTACGCCATAAAAGAACACACACTGGAGAGAAACCTTATGAATGTAATCAGTGTGGTAAAGCCTTTGCACAAAACAGTCATCTCTTAAGCCATAAAAGAACACACACTGGAGAGAAACGTTATGAATGTAACCAGTGTGGTAATGCCTTTGCACGAAACAGTCATCTCATAAGACATAAAAGAACACACACTGGAGAGAAACCTTATGAATGTAACCATTGTGGTAAAACCTTTGCAGAAAACAGTACTCTCTTAAGCCATAAAAGAACACACACTGGAGAGAAACGTTATGAATGTAACCAGTGTGGTAAAGCCTTTGCACAAAACAGTCATCTCATAAGCCATAAAAGAACACATACTGGAAAGAAACCTTATAAATATACCCAATGTGATAAAGCATTTGCACAGCAGAGTAGTCTCCGAAAACATGAAAAAACGCACAGTGGAGAGAAGCCTGGTGAGGATAATTAGTGTGATAAAACCTTTGCATATAACAGTCATCTCCTAAGACAAGAACACATTCTGGAGGGAAACCATATGAATTAACTGTGTGGCAAAGCCTCTGCACATAGCATCTCCTAATACATAAAAGAAAACCTACTGGAAAGAAGCTATCTGACTGTAACCACGTGAAAAATCTTTTGTACTTCAGAATCATCTTCACACTCATGAAAGAAATCCTAATGGACAGTGCTTTAACATGGTGAAACCATTCCATATTTGTATAATCTTCATCATCATGAAAGGATTCATCCTGGAGAGAACTGATGAATGTGTTAAAATGGTGAGGCCTTGCACAAATCTAGAGTCATCATCATCATAAAAGTATCCTTACTGGAGAGGAATTCTGTGACTATAAGCAATATGGAAAGGCCTTTGTGTTCTTTGGTCCACTGAGATCCAACAGAACTGAAAAACTAGCTCAATGGAAATGACCTTCCTTTTCTGAAGGGAAAGGGGAAAGGGAATAGAGACAATAGGAGTGGAGGGTAGTAATGGGGGAGAGAAGGGAGGGGGATTATGATTGGAATGTAAAGTAAATAAACTTATTTTTTTAAAGAATACAATGAATGGTAAATATCAATTACATGCAAAAGTATTATAAAATGTGTTTAGGGAAGACTTATTGATAAACCTGATTCTCAACATTTACTGTTTTCAATTGCCTCACTTTAGACAAGAAAAGTTCAGTCCAATGGATGAATATGTAGGGAATGGTGAACTAACACCAGCCAGGAAGTTCTCTGAGAGTAATAGAACAGTGGTAGCCTGTAGAAGTTTCTTTGTGTATACATATATATTGTTCCAGGGGTTCTATTGAAAACCACCACAACCCAGTCTGAATTTTGAGATCTGAAGGAGAAAGCTTTCTCTTCCATGTATGACCCTGCTGCTGGCCTAGTTGTGTAACCATGCAAGGGTGAGTTTTCTGTGCCTGACTTCAACTGGGGAGTGTATTTAGACATAGATGCTACTAGCCAAATTTGATAGATGGCTTTTGACACTGATCCCTGCTAACTCTCTCCTCCTTTTAAATATAGGATGATTAGGATCTATGCTCTTGTTCATATGATAGGAATGTGCTATCTAATGCAAATCAAGCATTCTTGAAGTACCTAGTTTTGAACGATTATATACACCTATCCATGAAGCATCCCAATAATTTCCCAAGGGGTATATAGCCTCTGTTTTCTGGAATTCAATTTGAACTTATTTCCTGAGGTGGTTCCTCTAGACAGAAGGAGAACAAAGTTCTTTGAAATGCTTGTGATCAAATGTTTCAGACTTCATAGCATTTCATATTTCACATGTATCTGGATGTGAGATGGTTAATTAAACATTGTCTTGTGAGTGGGACTGTGTAAAATGAGTTATACTTAGTGTTAATTTCACAGTAAGGTTGCAGGCAAGCTTCAAGGTATGGAGTCTTCTGACGTGAGCAGAGTGGCCTATGGAGAAGTAATAAGAGCAGAAATATTATTTCCTTGTTTTAATAACTGAGTAGTATTGTGATAAGCCATGGGTGGATGGCAGAGGAAGGAAACTCACCTTTTGAGTGGACTAGGGGAAGAGGATAGAGGGAAGAGGAAGTATGGGACCAGTAGGAGTTGAGGGAGGGGTCTTCAGCCAGGTTATATAATGAATAAATTGTGAAAAAATTAAAACTAATTAATAAAAGAAAAAAAAAGAATTAGAAAAACAAAACCAGAAAGCAAAAAATTGAGTTCAGTCTGGGTAACTGCCCTTGCTCAAAAAAAAAAAAAAAAAAAAAAAAAAAAGATTTAAAGAAAGAAAAGATAAAAGATTAAGCATCTTACCACAGTCTTCCTTCTTGTGAGTATGTACCATGTGTGTCATTCTGCTTTTGAGATACCTTACTCAAGATGATCATTTCTAGATCCCACCATTTGCCACCAAATTTCATGATTTCTTTCTTTTTAATTGCTGAGTAGTATTCCATTGTGTAAATGTACTGCAATTTCTGTATCCATTCCTCAAATGAGAGACATCTGGCTTGTTTCCAGCTTCTGGCTATTACAAGTAAAGCTGCCATGAACATGGTTGAGCAAATATACTAGTTGTATACTTGAGCATTTTTTGGATATATGCCTAGGCGTGGAATAGCTGGATCTTGAGGTATCACTATTCCTAATTGTCTGAGAAAATAACAGGAGCCTATCAGAGGTCCTCTGAAAGACTCTACCCAGCAGGGTATCAAAACATATGCTGAGATTCAGAGCCAAACATTTTTCAGAGTGCAGGGAATGTTATGACAGAAGGAGGAGATAGAAATATCTGGAGGGAACAGGAGCTCCACAAGGAGAACAACAGAATCAAAAGGTCTGGGCACAGGGGTCTTTTCTGAGACTGATACTCCAAACAAGGACCATGAATGGAGATAAATTAGAACCTCTGCACAGAAATAGTCAAAGACAGCTCTGTATCCAAGAGGGTACCCCAATAATAGGACTAGGGACCATCTCTGACATGAACTCACGGGCTAGTTCTTGGATCAGCTCCACCTGAGCAGAGAACAATCCTGCCAGTTCACAGAGATAGACAAAGCAGCCAGTCCTGATGAGAACTGATTGACTATAGTCAGACGGAAGGGGAGGAAGTCCTCCCCTATCATTTGACTGGGGGACAGACATAGGAGAACAAGAGGGAGGAGGGTGAGATTGAGAGGGGATGCTGGAGGAGATAGAGCTGGGATACAAAGTGAATAAACTGTAAATAATAAAATAAAATGAAATAGAAAAGAAAAATTAAAAAAAATATTTAATAAAAAAGGAGAATCAAAGATGGTGGTACCAAGAGGACAGTATCTGCAGAGCAGTACAGCAGTGACTACACAGCAAGCAATAGACCAATATCTGGGCCCTCAAACAACAGCAATTGTGTTTCCAAGTTAGGAACAAACCCCACGGAGTGGGAAGTAATCGGGTCCATTCTCAGGTTACCCAGGTAAACCATGGAAGAATTCCTGGTTCCCTGCAAGCAATAGGTCACCAGGTCAGAGCCACATGACTGTGTGTTCTGGTCACCATCCCAGACTGTACTGTGGGCCCCACAACACCAGATATTGGGTTTTCCAGTCTAGCGAAAACCCCATGGAGTAAGAAGCAATCAGGACTGTCCTCAGGTCACCCAGAAAATCCCTGAAAAAGGTCTGGGCTCTACAAGGTACTCAGCCCAGAGAGTTCTTTCTATTCCCAAATCACTGTCCCACACAGAACTGTGGGCACCAAATCACCAGGGACCAGGTTTCCCTGTTGGGAGCAAACCCCAAGGTGAAGGAAACATCAAGTCCAACCTCATTGCAACCAATGGAATTCCACCATACTTCCCCAAAAGGTTCTCAGGAAAAGTTTTGGATTCCTTCAAATGCCCAGTCACCAGCATAGAGTTACTTACCTGCTCCTGCATGCTCTACTCAACATCCTAGACTGAACTGTGGACCCCAAAACAGGACAGACTGGGTCACCCTGTTGGGAGGAAACCATACAGTGGGGAAAACATTAGTTCCATACTCAGGACACCCAGTTCAGGAAAAGTTTCTGGGTTCCCACAGGCTCCAGGATCTAGCCTCCTTTTGCATGCATGACTGCTGCACTCACCTGCTACTGATTACCGCTTGGGTACTGGGGCATAGAGCTCCAACTTCAGATCTACAGAAGCCTGGGATCCAAGAGATCAGCCCTAGACAAAATAGTAATTAATTATTTACTTTTCCTTTTGTTAAGGGAAAGGCCTGATGAAGGACAAATTTTTAAAAGGAGTCCCAGCATGATTCTTAAAGCTCTAGCAGGGTGGTAGGTCTACCCTAGCCTCGCTCTAACAACAGGGGAAACACTGTCTGTACACCCTCAGGGACACAGGGCTAAAGTCAGGTTCACTGTTATCTGCAGTCTGTGGCCTGGAACACAAAATGAGGACCTGAAACCATTCAAGAAAAGACTGGCAGGCATGAAGGTGCAGACTTTGTAATTAGAGGACAAGAAGCTGAGAGAGGATGATGAGTTCCAGACCAACCTGGGCTTCCTGTTTCCAACTTTTTGTCCCACCAAAACCCAGAGAACTGGGCTGAAGAGATGGCTCAGTAGTTAAGACACATGTTGCTCTTGCAGAGGGCTGGGTTTGGCTCCCAGCCCCTATATCAGTTGGCTCACAATGACCTCTAGCTTTTGGGCATCTCTTACCCTCTTCTAGCCTTTGCCAGGCATGTATACCCACATGCACACAGATAAATAAATCTACTTAAAAACTGAGAATGACAGACAGAGAGATGGACAGGTGGACACAGCATGAGCTCTCCCTGAACTAGAGACTACTCCTGTGCCTAATTCCCCTCACTGTGCCTGCCAAGCTGCTGTGCCCATCGACCTGCTGCAGTTCCTGCTAACCCTACTGCCAAGTCCATCAAATCTTCTGCCACTTTCTCTGTTCATCACTGCACACTAGTTCTTTTTTTTTTCTTTCTTGAGGTGGTGTCTCATATACCCTGGCTGCCATTAATCTCGGTCTGTAGCTGAGGGTGACCACAAGCCTGAATACTCTTTTGAGTTTTTTTTTTTTTTTTTTCAATGCAGTTTATTCAGGAACCTTGAACAATCCTCGGACCCAGGGGAAAGCCAGCCCACAGCTTAAATAGCCTCTGGGTAGCCAACCCAGGCGTACCTCGTGGGCAATGCAGATAGGTCCACATACATGGAAGCAAGCCAGATCCTCAGCCTTAGCCAAATGTGGAATTGTTCATGACAGAGAGCACTCACCATCGGGAAGGTGGAAGGCGGAAACCAGCTCCATCTTTAAGGCATAGCATTCCGCAGCTCTCTACAGTTCCCCCTTTTTGTTTTAGACGCATCAGGCAAGAGTAGAGGTCTGATCTCTGATATTAGAAATAAATTGGGACTTTGTACCGATGTTCATTTAGGTGTCATCCACCCAAAGAGCATCAGACCCGTCCGATACCTTTTTCTCAGAGGCGGGACCTGGGGCATCAACCCTCATGCAATCAGACATGCTCTTCTCTGGGTCGAAAGCAGCCAACCCTGAGTGCAGTGCTTAGCCTCGCATCCTGAGCGTAACATTTTAGCTTTTTATGGTAGCCAACCATGCTTGGGGAGAATGTCCTGCTTCAATGGTTGTAAAGGCCTGAATGAGGATGTGAGGGCGATCTGGCTGCGACATCTGTCACCCCATTGATCGCCAGGGTTGATTCGGCTGATCTGGCTGGCTAGGCGGGTGTCCCCTTCCTCCCTCACCGCTCCATGTGCGTCCCTCCCGAAGCTGCGCGCTCGGTCGAAGAGGACGACCTTCCCCGAATAGAGGAAGACTGGTCTTCGGTCAAGGGTATACGAGTAGCTGCGCTCCCCTGCTAGAACCTCCAAACAAGCTCAAGGTCTCTTTTGAGTTTTTGTTCTTAGCCATTCTGATGGGTGTAAGGTGAAATCTTAGGGTCATTTTGATTTGCATCTCTCTGATAACTAAGGGCATTGAGCATTTTAAGTGTTTCTCTGCGATATTCTTCTACAGAAAATTCTATGTTTAGCTCTGTCCCCGTTTTTTATTAGATTACTTTTGATTTAAAACATTGTTTTTGAACAATTTTTGAACCACGTTTCTTTGGAAGAAATAACAGATTTTCACAATATGTGTGTATGTGTGTATAATAGATATATGACAAAGATGATAGATAGACAGATGATAGATGTGAGATAGATGGCTAGATAACTGTAATAATATGTGTGCAACAATAGGAGGGATACTTGTATAAAACATCGTGATAGGCTAGGGTCAGATAGAAGGGGAGTAGGATCTTGCCTATCAGTGGGCTAGGGGAGGGGCTTAGGCGCAGAAGAGGGAAGGAGGATGTGAGCAGATGGAGATGAGGGAGGGGGCACAGCCACAGTACAATTTGAATAAATTGTAATAAATGATAATAATAAACAGTAATGTAAAAAAAAATCACCTTGAAATTTATATGCATCTCCAAAGATTATGAATACCTAATTCTTTTAAACTGTTAAAGGTCCATGGTGAAAATAAAAGAACAATAAGGCAAGAATTCTAGAAAAACAAGAGTGTGTAATCTTGACTGCTTAGAAGGACAGAAAGGCCCCAGGTGAGGCTTACATATCAAACATTATTAACTACTCATACAATGTCTTTGAGTCCTTTAAAAAATAAAGATTTGAAGTTGGGCATCTTGGCGCAAGCCTACAATTCCAGCAACTCAGGGAGGCAGAGGCAGGTGGATCTTTTTGATTTTCAGGCCAGCCTGGTCTACAAAATGAGTCCAGGATAGCCAAGCTATAGAGATCAAAGAAGGAAGAAGGAAGGAAGGGAAGGAAGAAAGGAAAGTAAAAAGCCAGACCACACTAGTACATGGAGATGGTCTTTTTAAGTTTTAATAAAATGCATTCAAAGTTTTCCAAACATATGTTCATACCTATCACAATGAGATTTCTCACATGGGGGGGAGGGAGTGTTTAATCAGCTAACCTCAATTCTTATCATTTCTTCTACCAATATTCTGCAATTTGGTTAGTAAAAACAACAATCAAATAAGGAAAGTTAGAGTTAAAAATGATGCTTTATGCCAAGCAGTGATGGCACACCTTTAATCCCAGCAGCACTCAGGAGGCAGAGACAGGCAGATCTCTGAGTTGGAGAACATTCTTGATTTACAGAGAAAGTTCCAAGATAGTCAGGGCTACATGGAGAAACCCTATCCTGGGAAAACAAACAAACAAACAACAACAACCAAAAACTGAAAAAAAGATGTATAAATTCTCAAAAGAGTACATCATTCATTAGAGTAAACTTGCAGTTCATGATTTGATCTTCAATGATGGAGTTAAATATAAGAAAAAGTGGGAGGCTACAGGAAGGAGGGAGACTTTACAGTTTCCTCCTTATCTGTACAATGCATATAAGTAGGTCATCTGTACATTCAACCACAAAGTTCTTCAATAACTGCTTCTCTCAATGATGCCCTCAATTGGTTACACATGACACTGAAAAACATTCCTTCACTATCTATGTCCTTGGATCCTGATAACCCATCCTGTCACCTTGTACTTTTTTGCCAGCATGAAACTGAAAACTCAGATTTACAGTGCTTTAAACATATAATGTTATTATTTATCATGTTAAAAATAAAGAAAAACAAAACACAGAGCAGCTATCTAGATCTGCTATGGCAACCCTACTGTCAGTCATTAGTTATCCAGGATCTTTCTAGCTCTTTGCTCTGTTACTCTTACCCAAGATGGCTGCTACATCTCCAGTCCATTGCTTGCTTGCTTGGATTGGGTTTCTCTGTGTAGGTTTCCTGTCTGTCCTGGAACTAGATCTATAGACCAGGATGGCCTTTAATGCAGAGATCCAAATGCCTCTGCCTTGCCTCCCAAATTCTGGGATTAAAGGTGAGCCACCACCTCCTAGCCAATCTCAGTCTCAGCTAAAGAAAGGCTGGGAATACACACCATTATCTCCTTAGAACACTTTTGAAACATTACATTCATCATCCTATTTATATTCAAGTAATGTAGACATAGTCACATGATTGTATCTGTTAAAAATTTAAAGAGAGCTGGAGTTGACTCAGTGATTAAGAGTACTGACTGTTCACCAAGTGGTGCAAGCCTTTAATCCCAGTGCTTGTGAGGAAGAGGTAGGTGGATCTCTGTGAGTCTGAGGCAGAGTTCCAGAACAGCCTGGACTACACATACACAGATACCATGTCTTGATGACCCCTTCCTCCCAAAAAAAAAAGAAGGAAAACAGAAAAAAAAATCTAAAAAGTTTGTTTTAATTTGAAAACAATCTCTTCTGTACAGCCATGTACCTAGACAAAAATTATGGCTCATATCAACTACAAGAAAGAATAATATCTATCAGGGAGAGCTGAGTATCTCTTCCAAGTTCAACAACTGCATTTGCTGCTCCTCTTCTTTCATCCCCTAGGCAATGGTGTACCCAAATCCTGGGCCCTGGTCATTTATTCATATCTCTGCTACGCTTGTAGACAGGAGACCAGCATAACTGTAATCTGAGAGGCTTCATCCAGCAAACAAT
>JAEOAE010000463.1:0-22564 GCA_036365155.1 Meriones psammophilus
AGAGAGAGTTCCTCCCTCATGAGAGAGAGTTTCTCCACCTTAGAGAGAGTGGCATTAGAGAGTGGCATCAGGACTGAGCACACTCTTTGCCTGCGAGGCAACCCCAACAGGGAAAGTGAAAGAAGAGCTAGCTTGTGGATCGGGGGTGCATTCATATGTGTGTTGGTCCTGCTGTGTTGACAGGGCCTTGTTATCCGTGTGTCCTTCATCCACTCTGGTGCTTACACTCTGCATACAGAGTTTCTTGAGCCCATAGGGGCATGGGTTTTGACATCTCATTTAGGTGGAATGGTCCAAGCCCTCTCACTGTTTGCATATCGACTGTATGCCAGGGTCTCTATTTATTCCCATCTGCTGCAGGAGGAAGTTTCCAATGATGGCCTAGCAAGGCACCAATCTGTGAGTATGGCTGTTCTCCTTTAGCACAACTGTAGTATTTAGATTTCTCTTATGTCCTTGGCCTCTGTAGACTCACTCAAGTTCCTGGCCACTCAAGCAGTATTGGATCAAGTTTCCTTCTCATGGAGTGGGCCTCCTGAAACCCAACTAGATATTAGTTGGTCTCTTCCGTGACCTTTATGCCACAAGTGCACCAGCAAATCTTGTAGGCAGGTCACTGTTGGAGTGTGAAGGGTGTATGGCTGGGTTGGTGTGCACCTTTCTCTTCTGGTGGCATGCAGTGTATGTTCCAGTATTTCAAACAGCAGTCTATAAGGGTGAAGGTTCTCGGTAGATGCCAGCTGGGATTCGCTGTGTCCAATGACTTGTGAAGGTCTTGTCCTCAGCAACAGAATCTTACCATCAGGTTGGGGAGAGCACTGGGTTATGGACACAGGTGCGGGGGCCCAGACCCTGCTTTGATCTAGCACAGAGACCTCCTGCGTACCTACTCCACAGGACTCTGGGAAGCCTGCTCTCAAGACACGCCTCCGTCTGTTTTTGTTAAATTGAAATAAATACATAGTATTAAATGAAAACATCATATATATAAAGCTAGTTATTAAGTGACACGTGTGCTCCACCAGAGGGCACCCAGATTCCTTGACAGATGGTTTGAGCGCCACCGTGGTCCCTGGGATGGAACCTGGCACCTTGATAAGAGGGATTCTCTGTGTCTGATGGCTGTTGCATTGACAAAGGTCGGCTTTTTTTTAAAGATTCATCCATCCATGTATTCATTCATCCATTCATTCATTCTGCTTGTGCACCAGAAGAGGGCACCAGATCCCATTACATCTGGCTGTGAGCCACCATGTGGTTGCTGGGAATTGAACTCAGGAACTCTAGAAGAGCAGCCAGCATTGTTAACCTCTGAGCCATCTCTTCTGCCTCCAGTTTTTTTTTTAATATTTAAAAGACATTTATTTTCCATGTGAGCTGCGTTTCTGCCTTCCCAAGACTAGTCCTCCTTTGACTGGGCGACTCAAAATTAATTTAAAAGGGGAGGGACTCAGGATCCCTTCTCCAGGGACCAGTGACCAGCTGGACTTTCTCTGATCAGGAGACTTCAAAATGCTAATTTTTCCTGCACACAAGTGCAACAGCCCTGTGTGTTTACTTCCCGGTACCAGGGGCGGGCGATGGCATCACAAAATTGGCTCGAAAGGCTCCTGATCCTGAAGACTGCGAGGGGGCACAGGCGGGGACATTGACAGAACATCAGGACCAGGGAAAACGCTGTGGGCTTTGACGCTGGGAAAGCGCTGCCGGGGATACTTCTGGGTCCTCACAGAGCTCCACGCTAAGTAGGGAGAAAAGAGGATAGCTTGTGAGGGTGTAGTGCAGTGCATACAGCATTCTGGGAATTGTATTTCTGTGTCTGCGACTCGGCAAAGTGATGATATAGTGAGACCTGGCTATGTTACTACAAACAATCCCAAAAGTCCTTGCTCTGAGACAGTTCTCACTGAGGCTCCCAGCAGGCACAATGCACTCTGGGATTATTTGTAGTTCCCTGGCTATGGAGTGCTTGGCTTTAAGAATTTCCGTGTCTGGGACATTTCATCATGAGTTCAGTTCTCTGTCGTAAGGATGTTCACAATCGTACAAGATAAAACAGCTTTTTTTTTTTTTTGTCTATGAGACACCTATAATACAACGTGAGTGGCTAGAAGTGGAGCTGAAATGCAGTAGATAGATTTAAAGCCTGGACAGCTCCTAAGATGGGGTATTGGAGCTTTTGGACAGGACTGTGCTGAATGTTAAGTGGAACGCGAGCACCCACAAGCATACATGCCATGTCTTCAATGTGTTATGTACTGTTGTTTAAAGCAGGCACTTGAGGAAAACTATAAGGTTATATTCCAAGAAGCTGGCAGTTGGTGGAAATTGAAAGTTCAAGAGTTAGGGCGGCACTCTTCATTTTTCCTAATTCCTCATCCTGCATCCTATTATTTTCAGGTATTTCAGACCAACAAACAGCATCTTTTCGGGCTGGAAATGGACTGTAGTTCTCAGTTCAGATAGGTAGTAGCACATAATTTTTGAGGATTCTCTTATAAAACCCTTCCCAATAACTCAAAAGTTGACTTCTCATGCCTGGTGTTGGAGTTTTGTTAGATGGAGGGACAATTGTCATCACAGATGGCAAAATTTCATTAAAACTAAATTTTAGTTTTGTACAACAGCTTACATGGATTATACATATCTTAGTTACTAGTATGATTCCATATTACTTTTTCAGACATCCTTATTGTTATTTTACCATCTTCTTTTTGTATTTCTTTCTGGCTTACCTCTCCTGAAATTATTATACCCCTTCAAGTTTTTCCCATTTTCTCTTTCAAATCTCTATACCCTTCTACTTCCTACTGCCCCCACACACTTCCATTCTTACCTTGGAAATGGTCATTATTTCATTCTTGGCTTTTTAATTACTGCCGGATATAGACTCACATATGAGTACACACATATTCAGTTTAGAGCTGGGAAACTTAGAAGAGAGAATATGTGAAGTTTGTCTTTGTGTGTTTGGATTACCTCATATAACATGATTTTTTCTAGTTCCATCTATCTACCTGCAAGTTTTATGTTTTTATACTACTCAATAGTGATTCATTTTAAAATCATGACCTAAAGAGCTAATATTTAATTCATTTTTAAGGTTAGTTAATAATTACATCATTTTGTGCCTCTTTTCTTCCTCCAAACCTTCCTACAGACCTCTCTTATTTCTCTTTCAAATTCATCTTTTTTTCAAATTGGTATTATGCTCTTAATATAAGTTGCTCAGTTTAATAATGTTACTTCCATGCATGTTTTCAGGGTTGATTGCTTGGTATTGGATAACTAAATGATTTTATGCTCTTTCCTGGAAAGATTTTTTTTTTCTCATTCTCTCAGCATTTATTAGTTTCCTGCAGATTTTTTCATAGGATTAAGGACAATGGTTTCTTCCTAGACCACTTTTGCATGTCTATTAGCATTTTCAATTTTTAGTTCATTTTATACAGGTATATTGGTGCCTTTTTTTTTTTATTTTTTATATTGGTCCATCTTATGGGTGTAGCCTCTGGTATTATTAGAGACACATTACCAGACAATACTCTGATCCTCTGCCTTATATTTTTTTTACTCCTGTTATGCATGATCACTGAGTATTAGATCTGGGAATTGTTTTGTAGATGTATCAGATATGACTGTTCTCCAGAATTCTGCCTTGTGATTGGTTGTGGTTTTCAGTCTTGATTGTGGTTCAAGGAAAAGCTTCATTGGTCAGTGTTGAACTATACGTATCTATGTGCATTATTAAAAGTATTTAGGTTGCAACATGTTTATATTCATGCATGTACTTACATGAATTATAGGGATTTATGCAGATAATTCACAGTATGATTGCTTAAAATTCTTTCAAAAATTTACTGTTATTTCACCTACTTCCCTCTTTTATATTTATCCTGTAAATGACCTAGGGTCTTACAGCTCAGGAGTTCAAGATTGCACCCTTCTCAGGAATTCCCACAGACTACAACTCGATGCAAAATCAAGAGCATTTTTTTTTATTTTAATCAGGATAGGGTCACCCCTCAAAAGGCAGGAGATGACCCCAAGCATGCAAAGCACAGGGTTTTTATACTTAAAAATCTGGACAATTTTGCTCTAAAAATTGATTGGTCAGCAAGAATAGCATGAAGATAGTTTATGCCTAGTTGTTTGCAGTTTTTGGCCATTTGTGAGTTTTCTCAAAACAACTCACCCTGCCCTTCAAGAGCTACCTGCCTCTGGCTTCAATTCAAGGCTATCTCAGAGCAGTTCATCTTCACATTTGAGAGCCATATGCCTCTGGCTTTAAATTCAAGAATGGGAATAGTAACAGCTGTTTTTCTTTTAGAGATGTTTTCATTCTCAGCTGGGCTTTCATCCCCCCTTTTCTTTGTGCTCCAATTTTAACCCTAAAATTGTGGATCAATCTCAGGGAGAGATTGATACTGCCTCTGGAGCATCAGGACCTGAACCACACTTACACATTCCCTGACGAAGGAGAGTAATTGGTTAACAATACAGCGTACTATTGTGACAAGGAGCAAAAGGGTAGCAAAAGGTCCCAGTAAGAGAAGCACATAGGGGAGCATACCATTAAACCCATTCCAAAAGGGAGATTCTATTAATTCTCATCTCCTTTTTTCAAGATCTTTTTGTAATTTTTTTTTAATCTTTCCTTTAAAAATGCCTGATTTATTAGTGTAAAACAATATTTCTCCTGTAGGGCTAAGCAGATTCTTCTTTTTTCAGCCGTAAGGAGGTCCAATCCCCTCTGGGTCTGGAGAACTACTTCTGCTAAGGAATTGAGCTTGTCTTGGAGGTCATTGATGGTGCTCGAAAGCAATTGTACATCACTAATTTACTGCTGCGACAGATTATTGTATTTATATAATAAAACACCCAAACTAGCTGACCCAGCGCCTATGGGCCAATTCCCACTAACAGAGGAATGAACTGAATGGCTTTCTTCGTTCTTCCAGCCATTAAGTCAAAGCTGGGGACTGGGACTCGCTCATCCCCTGGAATGATGCTAATATCAGGGAGTTGCCTGTACACAGGTCCCAGTCCAATCTGTGGGCAAGAACGTATAGGCTTTATTATTCCTGCATAAGAAAACAGTGTTATTGTCAGGGCAGAGAGCTGTGGAGATGTCAGTTGTTGAATCACAAATGGTAAAGGTAGCATCCCCTACAGGTAGATCTGAGCTATCATTTTTGTAGGGTTTTGTCAAACAGGTAATATTTTGGTTGAAGAGAGGCTGCACTCTCATAGAGGGTCCTGAATGTCAGGACCCCTCAGCAGTGGAATAAGTGGCTTTAGAGGGGGGAGCTCCAGAGGAACAGGCTGCCCTTGTCAGAGGCAGAGCCAGCAGTCACTTGCAAGCGAAGGTTTGGTGTCATTTAGGAGGCTATGAATGGCAGTAATAACATCTACAGCCTGGGGGTCTAAAATAATGTTTCCTCTACTATCAGGAAGAACCAGAGGGTGGTAATTGAGGGAGGAGTATTCTTTTTTCTATTAACTCTTCAACACATTGTTTAACCTGTTCTTGTCTGACCTGATCCTGCAGCCCTCCTCCATCTGAAAAGTGAATTGGAGGTACCTTTCTTCAGCATACAGGTTTCCCTACTATCCCCGAAAAGGGGGCTTGGGGTAATTTAGATCCATGGCCTCCTTTTGGCACATTGTGGGACCAATCGTCTATCCTCATCTCCTCCCTGACTTGGTTCAATATGGCAGTGAAATAGGTGATGTTATCTTTTCCAATACATTGTTGCACAACTCTATAGCAACTGCTGTGCACAGTGTGTTGATAGGTATGACAAGTGCAAGGCCTGGGGCACCAATTTACCTAAGGAACCATTTTAGGCTTGGTTACACAATGCCATTCTAAACTTGGGGTGCTCCCTGAAGTTTGTAGGGCTCTATATGCCCATGTATGGCCACACTCAACTTGAGCATAGGCCTTGTTAGGGCTCCAAATCTCACCATTAAGTAAGGCTCTGCCATTCATCACCCACCCTTGCAATCACAGGGTTTAGCATGCATTGCTTTTAGGGCCTTGTGAGCCTGGTGAGGATCACCAAAGCTCCCATAAATAGTTACCCAATTGAGTACAAACAGCACCACCCAGAGGTACCATTGTCTGTCCACTTTACTGGTCAAAGAGTTTATTGTCCCTGACGAGGTTCAGTTTTAACAGGTTGCTGGAGGCTTGGACATTCCACGTGTCAGCAGGTTGATGAAGAGCAGGCTTGACGTGTGACCAATGGATCCAAGCTGCAATGCCCTCTGGTTTGACAGCTGTTGTGGTTGTGAGCAGGACACAATGAGGACCCTTCCACCAAGGTTCTAGATTCTGGCTGCGGTGTCATCTCACATTCACCAGATCTCCAACCTGGAACTGATAGGGCACATCTAAGGACCCAGGCACATATGCACTGCCAAACTTGCTCCAAATTTCTTTCTGAATAAGTTGCAGTCCTTTCAGCCTGGACAACAAGTCAGATTTACCATTAGTTATGTCAAGGGGGTCCCCAAGAAGAGTCAGGTTAGCAGTAACCCCATATAGTAGTTGAAGGAGTTAAGCCTAGTATGGAGGGAGTATTTCTGACTCTAAAGAGGGCCAAGGGAAGGATTACTGCCCAGTCACCATCAGTCTCCATGGTCAATTTGGTGAGAATCTCTTTGAGAGTTCTCTTCATTTTCTCTACCTATCCTGAACATTGAAGTCTATAAGGACAATGTAACTTCCAATCAAGCCCCAGAGACCTGGCCACCTCCTGGCTTACCTGAACAACAAAGGTTGGCCCATTGTCTGACCCAATTACCTTTGGAATACCAAACCAAGGAAAAAATGTCTTCCAGAATCTTTTTGGCCATGACCAGGGAGGTTTCATTCTTTGTGGGAAAAGCTTCCACCCATCCTGAGAAAGTGTCCACAAAAACCAGGAGATAATTATTGCCTTACCTGGATGGTTTACTTTCAGTGAAATCCACTTCCCAATGCATTCCAGGTCTAGTTCCTTGGCACAGGCCAGCAGTGTCACCTGAATGCCACCTGAGAGTGGGCTGGGAGAGAGAGAGAGAGACAGGGTGACACAGAGAAGGCCACCAAGTCTTCATGCTGATCCAGGTGTTGATTTAATGGATGTCAGGTAAACAAGTAGGCAAAAAAGTACAAGAAGTTTCTCATGTAGGAGCTTTACTTGGTCAGAACATAGGAGAGCTCACTCAAGGTTACACAGAGCCTGCTGTCTGGTTACTATGGTTGCACACACACACTTTCTCAGGGTCAGAGCAGTCTGCTGTAGGTCCACCAAGGTCAGTTTATAAGAAACTGGACTTTGGAAAATAGCCAAAGCCAAGAGGCCGGATTCCACTGCTCCATTAACTCAAAAATTTGCCATTAACTCCAAAATGGCTGCCACAGTTCCTCTCAGCGGCTTCCCTGTGCTCTGGAAACTCTCACCTAAGTTTACACACTGGCAAGGTTCACACGCCCTAGTCACTCACTCAGTCAAGGTGGTGAGGTTTAGTATTCGGTACTGGGATTGGTGGGCAACTTCAGCCAATGTCTTTGCCCTCAAGTGAGTCCATTTATACATCTGAGTTATTAATCTCTCAGCATCTTCCTGTGGTAGAATGATCTTACCTTTGGAGTTTATCCATGCCCCCAAGTCAGTGTCAAATATTCCCTTTTTTTTTGCCACATTAACTTTAAGTCACTTTCTGAGTAGTTTAGTCATTCTTCTCTGGGCAGTTCAGCAGTTAGTACCACTGGGACAGAGTTTCCTCTAGCAGCTGCTTTAGCCCCCTGATCAGCCACATTATTCCCCTTTGCTGCCCTGGAAGTCCCCTTCTGATGTCCTGGGCAATGAATAATGCTTACCTTGTCCAGCAGCAACAAGGCATTGAACAAAGCCAGAATCTTGCTTTTAATTTTTTATCTCTTTACCGGCTGATATTAGCAGGCCTCTCTGCTGATACATGGCCCCGTGCTCATGGGCTGTTGGTAAGGCGTACCAACTATCAGTGTAGATGTTTATCTTTTTGTCCTTTTCCAGAGATAATGCTTGGGTTAAAGCAATCAATTCAGCTCTCTGAGTAGAAGTGCCCTCCGGCAACGCCTGGGCCCATATTACCTTATGAACATCTACTACTGCTGCCCCTGCCTTTCTCTTCCTGTTCTCAAAAGACTGCTCCAATCCATATAGTATGTTACCTTGGCATTGGGCAGAGGCTGATCTTTCAATTCCTTTTGCTATCCCTGTTCTTCTGCTAGAACCTGCAAACAATCATGCGCCAGGGGCTGGATTTCTGTATCCGGCAATAAGGTGGCAGGGTTTAGCCTTGTAGCCAGGACAAAGGTGAATCTATCATTATTCAAGAGCAAGGCCTGGTGATGTGTCATGCTGGCATTCATGAGCCAGCAATCAGGTAGCTGCCTTATGACACTCTCAAGGGAATGAAGAGAAGAGATGGTGAGGTCTTGTCCCAGAGTCAGTTTGTCTGCATGTTTTACTAGTGCCGCCACTGCTGCTATTATTCACAGGCAAGTTGGCCATCTTGCCACTACTGAATCAAGCATTTTGGATAGCTACTCTACTGGTCTCTTCCAGGGTCCAATTTTCTGTGTTAGCACCCCATTGGCCATTCCCTGATTCTCACACACATAGAGATAGAAGGGTTTGGTTACATCAGGGAGTCCCAATGCTGGGGACAATATTAAGGCTTGTTTGATATTACCAAATGCAGCTTGTTCATCCTTTCCCCAGATGAAAGAGTCACTGCCCTTTGTAAGGGCATGCAGAAGGGCTGCCATATTGGCAAATCCCAGAATCCACAGCCGGCAAAACCCCGCTGTACCTAAAATTTCCCTCAGTTGTTCAGTAGTCCCTGGAGGGGGAATTTGAAATACAGTCTCTTTTCTAGCCTCCGAAGGCCATCTCTTTCCCTCTTTTAATATATATCCCAGATAACTGACCTTCAGGATGGGAGTTTTTCGCTGTAGCTGAGCTCACCCATCTCTTGCAACAGCTGGTCGGTGGCGTCAAAACAACTTTCTTTACAATCTGCTGCTAATAGTATATCATCCACATATTGGAGATGAGTTACCTGGGGATTGGTGGCCTGGAGGTGTGCCAGGTCTAGGTGTAGGGCTTCATCTTCCTTTTGGGACAATCCTGGATCCAGTGTCCTTTCTCCTTGCAATAGGCACACTGATCCTTAGACAGAGGGCCCCTCTGATTTCCAGGAACTCTCTCCCTGTCATTATGACTGCACTGTGGTGGCCAGGATCTTAGTCAACTTTCTGTCTTGCCTCTTATCCTTTCTCTTTCTCTCACTTCCTGCTCTTTTTGCTTTCTTTCCTCTTTCTCTTCTTTCATCTCCCGGCTGTAAAAACCTTTCTGCTACCTGCACTAAATCCTTTAACGACTTTTCCTGTAAACCCTCTATTTTCTGGAGTTTTCTACAAATATCTGTGGCTGACTGGTCTATAACGATTATAGTCACCATTGCCTTATGTTCATCTGAGGTAGGGTCATAAGGTGTAAACCAGCTATATGCCTCCATCAGCCATTGAAGAAAGGCTGTGGGAGATTCATCTGGCTCCTGAACCATCTCTCTTACCTTCATCAAATTGGTGGGCTTTTGAGCGGCCCCATGGACACATGATATTAGAGTCTGGCGGTAGACCTGCAGGCATTCCCTACCTCTGGATACGTTGTAATCCCAGTTGGGGTGGGTGAGGGGAAAGCCATCATCAATCTCATTAGGCAGGATGGAAGGCCTCCTGTCCATTCCTGGCACAGTCTTTCTTGCCTAAAGGAGGACCCGCCTCCTTCCTCACTAGTCAAAAGGGCCTGCAAGAGTTGCTGCCAATCATCCCACGTGGGCTGGGGTGAGAATAGGACATATTCAAAGAAATATGTGCCTTGTATCTCACCTCCAAGACATGATAGTCACAGCCTGTCCTATAATAAGGACCTGCATCAAGAAAGTCAAAGAAGCAACAATGACAGAGACAAAAAGAACAAGACAGGCAATTTGACAAGGACACCCTTATGGGTGGTACCACAGAATTCTGATTGAGAGGCTGCCTCACGGCAGCTGTCTCTGAAGAGAAACAGATGGTAGGAAGACCATGCAGGACCTAGCCTTCCCAAATGGATTCCGGAATGTCCTCCAGTTCCCAGTCAATCAATATTCTGACAAATATGTCTATCGCAGTGACTGAGCAGATGACCAAAAAGGTCCAGATAGGTGACTAAAGAGAAACAGTGGTATACCAGAAATCAGACTAACCTGTTCTGAGCTCGACCTCTGAGCCCAGTCTGTTGAGGGTTAAGGAAGGGCACGCTGTTTTCCGGGCAACGCACCAAAATGTAAGACCTGGAGTCTCACTGCTCAGGAGCTCAGGATTGCGCCCTTCACAGGAACACTCACAGACCACAACTCAATGCAATAGCAAAAGGTTTTATTGCTGTCGAGATAGGGTCGCACCTCCAAAGACAGGACATGACCCTGAAAATGCAAAGCACAGGGTTTTTATGCCTGAAAATCAGATCACTTTTGCTCTATACTTTACAGCTGGTTGTTTCTCAGAACAGTTCACCCTGCCCTTCAAGAGCTATCAGCACCTGGCTTTAATTCAAATAATCACAGTTGTTTTTCTCATTCTCAGGTGGTCCCTCATTTGTTCTGATGGTGAAGTCACTGAATAATGTCATGTTGCAGTGGGTGCAGGGATCTGTTTAGGAGCCTGTGCAAAACAACTGCCTCATTCAGTAAGGTAATTCAAGGCCCTGGAGAAGACTGTTCACCAACTTCATACAGAGATTGGGTTCAGCTCTAAAGAGGGCAGTACCAGACTGACACCAGATAAGCACTGATGCAATTATTGGCACATGATACTGCAAATACCACATGTAGGAGAGCATTTAGAGCATGAAAAGGAGGAGCGACCCCAAGAGATGAATGATTAAGAGAGACAACTGCTTTCAGATCTCAGGAGCATCATGCCGACCTCACAGGACAAGCTACAGCTAGAGTTCCCAGTTCTCAAAACACCCGGTGTGCTATTTTGGGTGAATCCGGGCATTTACCTAAAAAACTGAGGTTAAAATCTCTAGAGCCCAAAATAGGAGGTGTGTTAACACAGAGACATGTGGTCCCTTTACTCACAGAAGGGAACAAGCAGATTCTGGCTCCAAGGGAATGCAAAGGTTCCTGGAGTTTCATGGCAGCTGTGGCAAGGGAAAGCACTGGACTAGGGATCACTGCCCAAGGGGGACATACAGGCTAACCTCTTGCCATCAGGAAACCAACAGAGAGGCCTGTTAGGCTTAGGACCCTCATGCAACAATACGAACTGTCTCCCATCAGGCAGCCATGAGGTACTAGGCACGTAGGAAAATGTCAACTGAGGATTTCAGATTTGATACACACCACTGCATGCAGCAGCACAGCTTTGCATCTGGCTGCAGATAAACCTCTGACCCTATCAGCAAGAGTTCTATGTCACAAAGGAAATACAGATGTTTATGGATCTGTGTATTCAGGGATGGTAAAGCAGATCTCTGGAAGAAGCAGAATAACTTCTACAGTATCTATTGTACACCCAGGTACTGTTGATGGGGACTGCAAGGAAAAAAATTAAAATTGTGGCACATGTAAAACATGAGATGCAAAAATAAGGCAGGGTTAGAATTGCTCAGCTGTTACTGTTCTCCTCCATCTAGGGCAAAGCCACACCCTGAAGAACGACAGGCACATTTGGCAGTACGAGAAATTGTGTGTTCTGGAAAACAGTGCCTAATGATCAGAGATCCAAATTAATGGCAGCAACAAATGTTGTTCCTTGAAATGAAGGAAATGACTTCAGTATCCTCTCCCAAAAGTCTTGGGATCCACACTGTGTGCTTCTGAAGGATCATACAGTTTCTAGGAATCTGTAAAATTTCTCCAGTAGGACAAAGTGTATGTTGGATTAAATAGGTGGAACCAGAGGAACCAAGAGGGAACTTGACACCTTCTGTGGCCTGCCACTGAAGGAGAAATTCAGAAATCATTCCAGGAGTCTTTCTGCAGGATGAGTCTACTCTTTGCCCAAATGCTTAGACTTGCAGGGTCCTAACCATATTTAGATTGTTGAAATCATACACCGGGAGACTGGAGCTCAAAGGAACTTAAGGCAGACGGCACACGCAGAGTGCAAGATCTGTTCTAGCCACGTTCCTCCTTGAGCATCAGCCAGAGCTGAATGAATGACCTTGTTAAAGTAGGCAAAGACTGCTCCTGGCTTATGCCACTTCTCCTTGCCTGATCATCAGAAGCCGTGCCTTAGACTCTCCCCTCAAACTCCTTGTGTTCCAACACAGGTGCGTACTGTGAGCTAAGCAGTGGAATTTGGTTAGAACGCAAGGTCAACTGTTTCTGGAAAGGCTGCTTTAGGGTGGGGTATGGGAAAATTCGCAGGAGGAAGGAAGGGTTTCACAGTTTGGAAGCAGAAGAGCGTTCCACGTTTTGGCCTGTAATTGGAGGCCTCGAGGGAGTGGGTGGGGTCTCAGGTCGGTATTTAAGCGTGAGCAGCGGACCCCTTTACGCATTTGCCATAGTCTGCACTTTCCTGTGTGTTGTTCTCAGTACACACTGGAGAGGAAGAACTCCTGTCAAAGTGTCCTCGGCAGGATGGAAGATCAGGCAGATGTGGGTGGCTGCAGTAAGACAAAGACATCCCGGCGTCAAAAGACTGTTTGGCAGGCCAAGCAGAAGGAGGTCTTGCTCTCAGTTTTCGCCAAGACACCTTACCCGAGCTTCAGGACCAGGCAGGAACTGGCCAGGGAATTCAGAGTTCCAGAGTCCTCCATCCGCGTGTGGTTTCAAAACCGAAGAACTAGAACTGGCATGACGAGGAAGACCTCAAAGCAGACCACCGAAGGCTCCAGCCATGAAGCCTCCCAACCGCCTCCTGAAAAGCTTGTCGCCAGGGTACAACAAGCAAGAGAATAGAGAAGGCCTCGAACAGAGAAGGCCTCGAACGCGGCTTAGTCCAGCACAGATCAGCATGCTAGTGCAAGCTTTTGAGATCTCTCCATCCCCAGACTATGCCACGAGGGTGCAACTGGCACTGAGCACAGGTTTGCCTGAGGACACCGTCCACCTATGGTTCCGGAACAGAAAGGCCAGGCAGAAAGGCCACGCTGGAGGCAGCACATCTAAAGGTGAGCACCTGCCTGCCTCTCCTGGCCCGGAAAGGGCTGCTGGAGCATCGTGTTGCATTGAGGAGGAGGCTTCCCGGGACAGCTTGTTGACATCGGGTTCTGCAGGAGGCCAGTGTGCAGAAGCCTTGAGGTCAAGACCCGAGCTCACCTTCTTCACAGAGGCCTACCCAGAATCCAGCGACTCCTGCCCTGTCCAGCTCTTCCTGGAGCAACAGGTGAGAACAGTGGAAGAGGAACAGGGACCAGCCGCTCTGGACCCAGATGTACCATGGGAGCAGATCGAACCAACACTCGAGGCTCCTCTCACGGAAGAAGAATATCAGGCTCTGTTGGACGATATTTGACCGCATTGAGAACGCCCAGAATTGGGACTGTAAAACCCCGTTGCCTGGACCCTAACCTGACCATTGGCTCAGAGACTCCAGCCAGAAATGAGCTTGGACAGATGCTCAGACTTGCACCTAAGAAAGATGCAGAGCTCTAGGGATCCTGAGTAAGTTTTGGGGAAAAGATGAAGGCCATTGAGGTGCGAGGAACCTCACAAGAAGACCAACAGAAACAGCTGACTCAGCCCCCAGGGGGCTTGCAGAGACTGAGCCATCAAATAAGGAGCATGCTTGGTCTGGACTTAGGGACCCTGCACACACATAGCAGGTGGGAGGTGAATCCTTGGGCTTAATGTGGGTTGCCCTATGAGGGAGGTGTTGTGGCGTGGCACAGCGGCGGCGGTGGAGAGTTGTTTCTAACCTGGACTTTATTGTTTCTAACCTGGACGGTTTTTGAAGGACAGTTATATCATGTTAGCTTCAATTATGATCAGCATAAATATGTAATTTGTCTGCTATTGTACTCTGTGTCATTAAATTATTTTTAGGCATTGCTATGACCTGGTTATTCTTTTCATTTGGAAATTAATGTAAAGAGGAGATATGATTATCTTTCAAGCTGAAAAGAGGTGTGATCATGAGTCTTGGTTTTTAACTTGACTGCATGTGGAATTAAGCAAAACACCCAAATTAAGGACACAATTGTGAAGCACTCTTCCTTATTTGAAGTAGTCTTCTCTACTTCTCTTCTGAATCTGTAAGGCTGAAAAACACACCTTTAATCTGTATCTTCATACTGCAAAACCAACCACTCACCTTTGCCTCATCTTACTGGAAACCTATACAAGGACATAGAAGAAGGAATGTTTTACTCTTTGCCTGTTCCCTTTTGCTTTGGTAGCAAGTCTATTTCTTCATTGACTATAGAACCTTCTTCTTGAGGATTTCCGTGTATATGAAGGTGAGTTGAGGCAACCAGCCTCATGGACTAAGCCACTGATAGATTCCTCGATTTTCCATTTTTAGCCATCCACTGTTGAATTAATTGACTCACAGATTGTAAATCATTCTCATAAATCCTTTCCTATAAAGAGAGAGTTAGAGGGAAAATAAACTATGCCTATAATCATCTTTCATATAGAACTACCAAATTTTCTGCTTTTAATAATGTCATGTAATTTATTCAGAAATCACTTAAACAATAGTAACTGACATATGAGGAGTTATAGAAAAAAATATTCATCATCATGAAAAGTCAAAATGCTACATAAATTTTTGGGTATATTAATGGACCAGGAGTTAACTTTTTTGATGCAGTTGCATTCTAAAATATCATAATTGAATTACAAGTATTTTAATTTTTGCAGCATTTATATATAGTTTATTTTTACCTCAAATTATTCCCTTCTTTGTCTTAATTCCCTCAACACACATTAAAGTGTGTTTATTTTTCATTTTCATAGGTTACGGAGATTCTATTTTATATGGGGATCACATCATGAAAATTAACTGTTCTATGCATGACACTGCTAATACCAAAACATCATTCAACTAATAAGTAGACCTATCAGAATCACACTAGAATTCTCAGCAGAGATTATAAAATCCAGAAGTGTTTGGATGGATATCATGGAGAAACTAAGAGACCACCGATGCCAACCCAGACTACTATACCCAGGATATATGCAGCCATCCAGCCCTACAGAACATACTAGAAGGAAAACCCTAACCCAGTAATATTAAATACACTCCAGAAAACTCATTGAGGCCCACACCATGAGGGGAAGTCCATGCCTGACACTGCCTGGATGACCATGAACCATAGTCAAGATAGCCTAGAGACACACAATATCTGTAAACATGACAGGCAAAAAAATGTCAATAAAAGGTACTCTGCTATAATCTTAGATGAGTGCCTAGCCCAGTTGTCATCAGAGAGACATCACCCGGCATCTGATGGGAGTAGATGCAGTGACCCACAGCCAAACACAATGATGTATCCAGGGGAACCCCAGAAATGAGGAAATACGTATTGTAGGAACCAGAGATATCAAGGACACAACAAGAGCATGGCCCACTGAGTCAATTGGGCTCATAGGGGATCACAGAGTCTGAAGGACAAAAACATAAACATGCTATGAGTCTTGTGAGCTAGGTTGTTGGCATACACCTTATGATTATTATCCTCATGTCGCTGAGGGACTTCCAACAGTGAGAATGGGGGTGTCTCTAACTCTTTTTCCTGCTCTCCCTATACTTTCTCTCCTCGTGCATTGCTTTGACCAACTCTGATGTGAGGGATTATTCCTAGTCTTTTTGTAACTTGTTAGGCCATCAGATTTGTTTTTTTTTTCATTGAAAATAAAGAAGCAGTGGATCTGAAGGAGATGTGAGTTGGGCAGAGTAGAGGTGGATAGATTGTGGCTGGGAGGAGTGGAGGAAGAGGAAACTGCAGTTTGGCTGTAGTGCATGAAACAACAACAAAAATAAAATGCTAAAACAAAATAAACTGTCAGCAGCTCAGGCTGTTGGTGATCACCTGCATTTCTAGCACTCAGGAAGTTTAAGGTAGGTGGATCTCTGTGAGTTCAAGCACAGGCTGTTCTATAAAGAGAGTCCGGGACAGCCAAAATTATTCAGAAAAATCCTGTCTTCAAACAAACAAAAACTGTCAGCATTTTGTGTTTCATCTTTAGAACTTTGTTTTATGTTCCACTTTTTACTTTTTATTTTTTTAATATTAGATACAGTTTATTAACTTTGTATCCAAGCTGTAGACCAGTCCCCTCATTCCCTCCTTTCCTACCCTCCTTCCCTCATCTACTACCTACCCCTTTCCAAGTCTATTGATAGGGAGGGCCTCCGCCTGTTCCAACTGACCCTAGATTATCAGGCATCATCAGGTTTGCTGCAATGTCCTCCTCTTTGGCCTAGCAAATCTGATCCTGCCTTGTGAGGGGGGGGAAGTCAAAGAGCCAGCCATTGAGTTCATGTCTGTAATAGTCCCTGTTTCACTTAGTATGGTACCCACTTGGATACAGAGCTAACATGGACTATATTTGAGCAGGGTGCTAGGTTCTATGCGTACATTGTCCTTGGTTGGAGATACAGTCACTTAAAAGACCCCTGTGCTCTGATATATTTGGTCCTTGTGGAGTTCCTGCCCTCTCCAGGTCACACTAACTCCCCCTTTTTATATGATTCCTGTGCTCTGCCCAAGGTTTGGTTATGAGTCTCAGCACCTGCTTTGATATACTACTAGGTAGAGTCTTTCCCAGGTCCTCTGTGGTAGGCTAGGTCCTGTTTCTTGTTTTCTCCTATGTCCATCCCATTTGTCTTTCTACGTGAGGATTGATCATCTTAACCCAGGTCCTCTTTCTTGTTTATCTTTTTGTTTATCTTCTTATAGATTTTAGTATGTTTATCCTATCTTATAGGTCTAGCCTCCACTTAAAATGAGTATATACAGTATGTATGTCTTTCTGCTTCTGAGATACCTCACTCAGGATGATCTTTTTCTAGATTGTTTGTTTGTTTGTTTCTTCATGTTTACATTTTATGACTTCTGTAAATGGTCTAGATATAAACCTGTCTGTTGCATAGCTGGAACAGTGGTTTCCCATTTTATAAGCTGCTTCACCACCTAAAGAATGGATGGCAAAAGCGTTTTAGTTTCATGTTGTTAGACCTGGAGTCTCACTGCTCAGGAGCTCAGGACTGTGCACTTCCCAGGAACCACAACTTGAGGCAAAAGCAAGAGTTTTATTCCAATTTCTATAAGGTTCCCCCTCCAAAGACAGGAGACAGCCCTAAATATGCAAAGGACAGGGTTTTATACCTGAAATTCAAACCACTTTTGCTCTATACATTGATTGGTCAGCAAGAATAGCATGAAGATAGTTTACACCTGGTTTTAGGTAGTATACAGCTGGTTGTAGATAGTTTACAGGTGGTTGTAGATAGTTGTTCTCAGAACAGTTGCCCCTTTCCTTCAAGAGTTATCTACACCTGACTTCAATTCAAATAATCACTGTTGTTTTTCTCATTCCCAGGTGGTCTCTCACACCCCCCTTTTTTGCCTCAATTTTAACCCTAAAATTGTGGATCAACCTCATGGAGAGGTTGATACTCTTTCTGGAGCATCAGGACCTGAACTGCACTTATACTTTCCCAGACAAAGGGGAGTTCTGGTCTGAGAGTTTATTGTCCCTGCTGAGTTTCAATTTCAGCGGGTAGTTGGAGGCTTGGACATTCCAGGTGTTGCAGGTTGATGAAATGCATGCTTAACATGTGACATGTGGATTCAAGCTGTGATGCCGTCTACTTTGACTGCAGTTGGCGTGGTGAGGAGGATGTAATAAGGACCCTTCCACCGAGGTTCCAGATTCTGGTTGTCATGTCACTGCACATATACCAGATCTTCAATGTGGAACTGATGGGGCACCTAAAGTACCCAGGCACATATGCACTGCCAACCTTGCTCCAAATTTCTTTCTGAATAAGCTGCAATTCTTTCAGCCTGGACAAGTCAGAGTTACCACTAATTATGTCAAGGGAGTCCCCAAGAAGAGTCAGGGAACAAGAATCCATATAGTAGTTCAAAGGTAGTTAAGCCTAGTATGGAGAGATTATTTCTGACCCTAAAGAGGGCCAAGGGAAGGAGCACCACCCTGTCACCGCCAGTCTCCATGTTCAATTTGGTGAGATTCTCTTTGAGAGCTCTATTCATTCTCTCTACCTGTCTTGAACTTTTAGGTCTATAAGCACAATGTAACTTCCAATCAAGCCCCAGAAACCTGGCCACCTCCTGGCTTACCTGAACAACAAAGGTTGGTCCATTGTCTGACCAAATTACCTTTGGAATACCAAACCAAGGAAAATGTCTTCCAGAATTTTTTTGGCCATGATCAGGTCGGTTTATTTCTTTGTGGGAAAAGCCTCCACCCATCCTTAGAAAGTGTCCACAAAAACCAGGAGATAATTATTGCCTTACCTGGATGGTTTACTTTCAGTGAAATCCACTTCCCAATGCATTCTAGATCTAGTTCCTTGTCACAGGCCAGCAGTGTCACCTGAATACCACCTGAGAGAGGGCTGGGAGAGAGAGAGAGACAGGGTGACACAGAGAAGGACACCAAGTCTACGTGCTGATCCAGGTGTCGATTTAATGGACGTCAGGTTAACAAGTAGGCAGAAAAGTACAAGCAGTTTCTCATGTAGGAGCTTTACTTGGTCAGAACATAGGAGAGCTCACTCAAGGTTACACAGAGCCTGCTGTCTGGTTACTATGGTTGCACACAGTTTCTCAGGGTCAGAGCAGTCTGCTGTAGGACCACCAAGGTCAGTTTATAAGAAACTGGACTTTGGAAAATAGCCAAAGCCAAGAGGCAGGGTTCCACTGCTCAGAGGCCATTAACACCAAATTTGCCATTAACTCCAAAAAGGCTGCCACAGTTCCTCTCAGTGGCTTCCCTGTGCTCTGGAACTCTTACCTATGTTTACCCTCTGGCAAGGTTCACATGCCCTAGTCACTCTCTCAGTCAGGGCGGTGAGGTTTAGTATTCAGTACTGGGATTGGCGAACAACTTCAGCCAATTTCTTTGCCCCCGAATGAGTCCATTTATGCATATAAGTTATTCATCTTTCAGAGTCTTCCTGTGGTAGAATGATCTTACCTTTAGAGTCAATCCATGCCCCCACGTCGGTGTCAGATATTCCCTTTTTTGCCGTATTAACTTTAAGTCACTTTCTGAGTAGTTTAGTCATTCTTCTCTGGAAAGTTCTGCAGTTAGTACCACTGGGACGGAGTTTCCTCTAGCAGATGCTTTAGCCTCCTGATCAGCCACATTATTCCCCTTTGCTGCCCTGGAAGTCCCCTTCTGATGTCCTGGGCAATGAATAATGCTTACCTTGTCCAGCAGCAACAAGGCATTAAGCAAAGTCAGAATCTTGTTTTTATTTTTTATCTATTTATCGGCTGATGTTAGCAGGCCTCTCTGATGATAGATGGTCCCTTGCACATGGGCTGTTGCGAAGGTGTACTGACTATCAGAGTAGATGTTTCTTTTTACCCTTTCCCAGAGTTAATGCCTGGGTTAAAGCAATCAATTCAGCTCACTGAGCAGACTTGCCCTCCAGCAACACCTGGGGACCCATATTACCTTATGTCCATCTACCACTGCTGTCATTGCCTTTCTATTCCTGTTCTCCCAAAACTGCTCCCATCCATATAGTATGTCATCTCACAGTAGGGCAGAAGCTGATCTTTCAAGTCCTTTTGCCATCCCTGTTACTCTGTTAGAACCTGCAAACAATAATGCTCCGGAAGCTGGATTTCTGGATCTGGCAATAAGGTGGCCAGAGCAAAGGTGACACTATCATTATTCAAGAGCAAGGCCTGGCAATGTGTCATGCGGGCATTCATGAGCCAGCAATCAGGTGGCGGCCTTATGACACCCTCAAGGGCATGAGGAGCATAGATGGTGAGGTCCTGTCCCAGAGTCAGTTTGTCTGCATCTTTTACTAGTGCCACCACTGCCGCTACTATTCACAGGCAGATTGGCCATCTTGCCACTACTGAATCAAGTTTTTTGGATAGATAGGCTACCAGTCTCTTCCAGGGTCTAATTTTCTGTGTTAGCACCCCTTTGGTCATTTCCCGATTCTGGTCACATAGAGATGGAAGGGTTTGGTTACAAAAGGGAGTCCCAATGCTGGATCCGATATTAAGGCTTGTTTGATATTATCAAATGAAGCTTGTTCATCCTTTCCCCAGATAAAGAGTCATTGCCCTTTGTAAGGGCATATAAAAGGCTGCCATCTTGGCCAATCCCGGAATCCACAGCTGGCAAAACCCTGCTATACTTAAAATTTCCCTCAGTTGTTTAGTAGTCCATGGGGGAATATGAAATACAGTCTCTTTTCTAGCCTCTGATAGCCATCTCTTAACTGACCTGTTTCCTGCAGAGCTGGGCCTTTTTTTCACTGACACTTCATAGCCAAGGTCACCCAGCTCTAGTAAAAGCTAGTCGGTGGCTTTAAGGCAGGTTTCTTTACAATTTTCAGCTAATAGAATGTCATTCACATATTGAGAAGAACCTGGGGATTGTGGGCCTGAAGTGTGCCAGGTCCCAGTGTAGGGCTTCATCATTATAATAGGATTTTAAACCCTTGAGGAAGTTGAGTCCATGTAAGCTGGCCTGATACCCCTGAGTCTGGGTCTTTCCATTCAAAACCAAAAATGTCTTGGCTGGTAGGGCTGAGTTGGAAACAACAACAACAAAAGGTCCTTAAGGTCCAGTACTGTATACCAAACCCTGTGAGGGGGAAGGGAACTCAACAGATTTCACGGGTTGGGCATGATAGGGTGTAAGTCCATGATCTGTTTGTTAACTTCCCTCAAGTCCTATACGGGTTGATAGTCGTTGCTCCCAGGCTTCTAAACTGGCAGCAATGGAGGTTTCCAGGTGGATTGGCACCTTTTGAGAACCCCTAGGTCAAGGAGCCACTGTATGTGAGGGCGAATCCCATCACGGGCTTCCTTAGACATCGGATATCATAGCAGTGCGACTGGGATAGCCTGAGGCTTCAGATCTATTTGAACTGGGGGCTGTCTCTCTGCTTTTCCTAGGCCATCCGTTTCAGCCCATGCCCTGGTACATCTCTGGAGCGAGTTCTCTTTTGTATTTGTTCGTTCATTCATTCATTTGTTTGTTTTTTAGACAGAATTTCCTTGTGTAGCCTTGGCTGTCCTAGACTCATTTTGTAGACCTGGCTAGCCTCAAATTCAGGCCTCTTCTTCCCTGAGTGCTAGGATTACAGGTATGTGCCACCATGCCCAGCTAACAAAGATTGAGTTCTAAAACAGGCAGGGCTATGTAGAAATATCATGGATTTAAATGATCCCCCAAAATGTACTATGTATCTCAAATTATAGGGTATTTTTTTCTCCTCAGGGATAGTCCACAGAGCTGGGTCCTGGTAGTGTTCCTGGTCCTGGTCCTCAGAGCCTAGCTCTTGGCCCAGTGGGGCCCCAAAATTCTGCTGTCAAGCACTGGCCCTGTTGGGCTTTTTTAATGGGGCTTAATCTTTCCCAGTAGACCCCCTGCACACCAACTACAAACCTGGCAGCATCTTTATAGATGGATGCACATGCCCAACTCGCAGGAAACTTTCGACAAAAACAGGCTCCATACCCTTTGGCTCAGCCAGTACCACAGCCCAGGAATGGCTCCACCACACTGTGGGCATATGGGGAGGCTCCATCTGAATACATCAATTGTTGAGTAAGCAACAACTTTTAATTATAATATGAAACCAACAACAATAACGCAACAGTGAAAAACAGCAATTTAAAAATATACAAAATAAAGGAATATTTTCTCTAAGGTGAGCAGGTGCTGGGTGCAGCTCAGCCGGCAATTGTACCAACTATATGTCTGCCTTGGGCAGTGAGGACAGGTGCCCCAAGTGCACCACAGTGGGAGAGAAACAGTAGCTCATCAACCAAGTCCACAAGGGCTGTGAGTCCTCTGATGCTAAAGCCGGACGTTGCACTGGTCCAGCTTCTGGCAAGACTTGGGGTCCCTACATCCATGGGATCCAGGACCTCAGCATCCTCTTGGGGCTTAGAATCTGCCCCGGCCAGGCTTCATTTCTCCTGTGCCACCAAGGCCTCTTGCATGGGCAGCTCTGCAGTTGAGGCCCAAGCAGCCCAGAATCTGAGCACAGAAAGGGGTGAGCCGTCATCCGGGTTAGGGAGCAGCCTGAAGGCACGCAGAATGGGGTGAGCTAGCCCAAGATGGCCTCTCCATGCCAGGAAAGCACAGTCCCCTCTCCTACCTGCAGAACGGTCAAGCTGACAGACATCCTGTTCTGCTTCATTGGCCAGAGCTTCAGGACACTTCCCCTGTGGGACACGGGCTGGAATCAGCTGCTGGCTCACCAGGCACCTCCCCCGGTCCACACCCTCTTCCTAATCATCCTCCTCTTTCTCCTCCTCCTTGACTTCAGCTTATCCCGGCTTATCCA
>JAEOAE010002518.1:0-22918 GCA_036365155.1 Meriones psammophilus
ATATTAACAATTTGAAAGAAAATAAACACATGATAATCTCCTTAGATGCTGAAAAAGCATTTGAAAAAATCCAGCATCCATTCATGTTTAAAGTATTGGAGAGATCAGTGATACAGGGCACATAACCAAACATAGTAAAGGCAATATACAGCAAGCCTATAGCCAACATCAAGCTAAATGGAGAGAAACATAAAGCAATCCCAGGGACAAGGTAAGTCTGCCCACTATCTCCATATCTCTTCAACATAGTTCTCGAAGTCCTTGCTAGAGCAGTAACACAATTAAAGCACATCAAGGGGATACAAAAGGGAAAGGAAGAAGTCAAAATATCACTATTTGCAGATGATATGATAGTATACCTGAGTGACCCCAAAAATTCTACCAGGGAACACCTAAAGCTGACAAACATTTTCAGCAAAGTGGCTGGATACAAAATCAACTCAAAAAATAAGTATTCCACCTATATACAAAAGACAAAAGTGTTGAGAAAGAAATTAGGTAAAGAGCACCCTTCACAATTGTCAAAAATACATAAAGTACCTTGGTGTGACCCTAACCAAGCAAGTCAAAGACTTGTATGAAAAAATTTCAAGTCTCTGAAGAAAGAAATAGAAGAAGATATCAGAAGATAGATTTCTCATGCTCATGGCTTGGCAGGATTAACATGGTGAAAATCGTCCCTCTTACCAAACGCAATCTACAGATTTAAACAATTCCATCAAATTACTAACAGAATTCTTTACAGACTTAAAAGAAAAATTTGCAACTTCATATGGAATAACAAGAAACCCAGAATTGGTAAAATAATCTTCCATAATAAAAGATATTCTGTAGGTATCTCTATCCCTGATCTCAAGCTGTACTATAGAGTAACAGTAATAAGAATTGCATGGTACTTGCATAGACACCAACTAGTGGATCAACGGAATCAGATAGAAGTCCCAGAAATACACCCACACACTATGGACTCCTGATTTTTGACAAAGATTCCAAAACCATACATTGGAAAAAAAAGATATCATCTTCAACAAAAGGTGCTGGTCTAACTGGATGTCTACATGTAGGAAAATGCAAATAGATCCATATTTATCACTCTGCATAAAACTAAAGTTCAGGTGGATCAAAGACCTCAGTATAAAACCAGACATACTAACCCTGTTAGAAGAAAAAGTAAGGAAGAGCCTTGGAGTCATTGGAACAGGAGACAACTTCCTGAACAGAACTTCAACAGTACAGGCTCTAAGACCAACAATCAATAAATGGGACCTCATGAAACTGAAAAACTTCTATAAGTCAAAGGAAACTGTTGTCAAATCAAAATGACTGCCTGGAGATTGGGAAAGGATCTTCACCAACCCTATATCTGACAGAAGGTTAATATCCAGTATTTATAAAGTTTTCAAGAAGTTAAACAGCAACAAATCAAGTAACCCAAATTAAAAAATGGGGTACAGAGCTAAACAGAGAATTCTCAATAGAGAATATAGAATGGCAGAGAAACACTTAAAAATGTTCAACATTCCTAGTCATCAGGGAAATGCAAATCAAAACCACCGTGAGATTTCACATTACAACCATCAAAATGACTAAGATGAATAACTCAAGTGACAACTCATGCTGGATAGCATTTGAAGAAAGAGGAACCCTCCTTCATTGCTGGTGGAATGTAAACTTATACAACCACTTTACAAATCATCCTGACACTTTCTGACAGTTAGGAATAGCGCCTCCTCAAGATCCAGCTGTACCACTCCTAAGCATATATCCAAAAGGCACTCAAGTATACAACAACGACATCTGCTCAACTATGTTTGTAATAGCTTTATTTGTAATAGCCAGAAGCTGGAAACAGCACAGATGGCCCTCAGTTGAGGAATGGATACAGAAATTATGGTATATCTATATGATGGGATATTACTCAGCAATGAAAAACAAGGAAAACATGAAATTTGCAGGTAAATGGTGGGAAATGGAAAAGATCATCCTGAGTGAAGTATGCCAGAAGCAGAAAGACTCACAGGGTATATACTCACTCATAAGTGGATATAGGATAAAAATACTAAAATCTGTACACCTAAGGAAGTTAATCAGGAAGGAGTATGCTGGCTAAGATGCTCAAATCCCTTGCAGAAAGGCAAAGAGGATGGACATCAGATGAGGGAGAATACAGGGACAGGACAGGAGCCTACAACAGAAAGGCTCTACCCAGCAGGGTGTCAAGGCAGATGCTGAGACTCATAGCCAAACTTTGGGCAGAGTGCAGGGAATCTAATGGAAGAACTGGGAGATGGTAAACCTGGAGAGGACAGGAGCTCCACAAGGACAGTAACAGTTTCAAAAATTCTGGGCACAGGGGTCTTTTTTGAAACTGATATGCCAGCCAAGGACCACTCATGGAGATGGCCTGAAACCCCTGCACATAGGTAGCCTATGGCAGTTCAGTATCCAAGTGGGCTTCATAGTAATGGGGACAGAGACTGTCTTTGACAGGAACTCATTGGCCTGCTCTTTGATCACCTCCCATTGAGGGGGGATCAGCCTTTGTTGGGGGATACAAAGTGAATAAACTGTTATTAATAAAAATTTTAAAAGAACACAATAAAATGTTGAAAGATTTTTTAAAAATTATGCTGTTACACATAGTTTCAAAATATGAAAATATTGCCTGGTTATCAGTTATTGCTCCTAAATAAAAATAAATAAATAAATAAATAAATAAATATGAGGAAGAATATTTCATACTCATCAAAGGAAAATTCCACCAAGATGGTATCTGTATTCTGAGCAACAATGCCGTATATACAAGGACACCCACATTTGTAAAAGAAACATTAATAAAACTTAAAGAACATATCAATCACCGTACATTAATAGTGGGAGTGGTCAACATGTCACTATCATCAAGGGACAGAGCAATGGAAAAGGACTTAAACTGAGAGATAATGACACGAATGGATGTCATGAATCAAATGAACCTAACAGATATCTAGAGAATTTTTTAACCCAAACAGAAAAGAATCTATCTTCTTTCAGCACCTTATGGACTGACGCTTCTCCAAAACTGACCATACAGTAGGTCACAAACCAGGCCTCAAGAGATACAACATGATTGAAATAATATCTTGTATCCTATCAGACCATGATAGATGAAAGACAAACCTCAAAAATAACAGAAATAACAAAATGCCCACACACGTGTGAACTGAACAACTCCCTACTCAATGAAATCTAGGTCAGGAAGAAATAAAGAAAGAACTTTCTACAGTTCAATGAAAATGAATGCACATCATACCCAAACTCATGGATGCAATGAAAGCAGTCCTAAGAGGACATTTAATAGCACTAAAGGCCTTCATAAGCTATTAGAGACATGTCATACAAGCAACTTAAGGGCACACCTGAAAGCCCTAGGAAAAAAGAAGCAAACACACCCAACAGGAGTAGACCACTAGGAATAACCAAAGTCAGGGCTGAAATCAATAAATTAGAAACAAAGAATAATTCAAAGAATCAACGAAACCAAGAGCTAGTTTTTTGAGAAAATCAAATATATAGACAAACTCTTAGCCAAACAAGTAAATGGCAGACAGACATTATCTAAATCAACAAAGTCTGAAAGGAAGAGAGAGAGAGATAACAGACATTGAGAAAATCCAAAGAACTATTAGCTCTTGTGTCAAAAGCCTATATGCCACAAAATTTGAAAAATCTAAATGAAATATACAATTCTTTTGTTAGATTCCACTTACCAAAGTTGAATCAAAATCAGGTAAATATATTAAATAGTCTTATACGGCCTAAAAAAAAATAGAAGCAGCCATCAAAATCCTTCCAACCAAAAAAAGCCAAGTGTGAGATGATTTCAGAGCAGAATTCTACAAGTCCTTCAATGAAGAGTGAAAACCGATATTCTTCAAATTATTCCACAGAATAGAAATGGACGCAACATGACCAAACTCCTTTTGTGACAGCAGTTACCTTGATAAATCCTCAAAGACCCCAAAATAGAAAGAGAACTTCAGACCAATCTCTTTTTACGAACAATGATGCAAAAATACTCAATAAAATAATCATAAACCAAATCCAAGAACATACCAAAATGTCATCCAACATGATTTAGGTAGGCTTCATCCCAGGCATGCAGGAATGGTTCAATATATGGAATCTTAATCCATCACATAAACAAATTAAAAAAAAAAAAGCACAGGATCATTTCCTTATAAGCCAAAAAGCATTTGATAATATCCAGCAGTTATTCTTGTTTAAAGTCTTGGAGAGACTGGGGACAAAGGCACAGATCTAAAAATAGTAAAGACAATGTACAGCAATCCTATAGCTAACATCAAACTAAATGGAAAGAAAGTTAAATCAATTCCACTGAACTCGGGGACAAGACAAGGCCACACACTCTCTCCAAATCTCTTCAATACAGTACTCAAAGTCCTATCTAGGGCAATAAGACAACTAAAGGAGATCAAGGGGATATATATTGATAAGGAAGAAGTCAAAGTATGGCTCTTCACAGATGATATGACAGGTAACAAAAGTGACCCCAAAGATTCTACTGTACGGAACTCCTACAGTTGAAAGTGGTTGGATATAAAGTTAACTCAAAAAAAAAAAAAATCAGTTGCACACCTATATGCAAAAGACAAATGGACTGAGAAAGAATTAGGAAAACAACACCCTTCACAATAGGCAGGGAAAAAAAAAACTGACATATCTTGGTGTTATCCTCAGCAAGCCAGTGAAAAACCTATGAAAAAAAAACACAACAACTTCAAGACTCTGAAGAAAGAAATGGAAAAAGATACCAGAAGATAAAAATATCTCTCATGCTCATGGATCAGTAGGATCAACATAGTCAAAATTGCCATCTTACCAAAAAACATTCTACAGGTTCAATGATAATTCCCATCAAAATATCAACACAATTCCCCCTGGACATTGAAAAAACAATTCTCAGCTTTATATGGAAAAATAAAAAACCCAGAATAGCTAAAATAATCCTGTACAATAGCAGATCTTCAGGAGGTATCCCCACCCCTGCTCTCAAGCTCTACTATAAATCAATAGTAATAAAAACTGCATGGTACTGGAATAAAAACAGACTGGTGGATAAATGGAATGAAAGTGAAGGCCCATATAAAACCCACACACCTATGGACATTTGATTTTTGTCAAAGAATCCAAAACCATGCAATGGAAAAAGGACAGCATCTTCAACAAATGGTGCTGGTCTAACTGGAAGTCCACATGTGGAAAAATAAAAATAGATCCGTATTTATCACCCTGCAGTAAACTAAAGTTCAAGTTGATCAAAGACTTCCAGCATAAAACCAGATACGCTAAATCTGTTAGATGAAAAAGTGGGAAAGAGCCTTGATCTCATTGGCATAGAAGATAACTTCCTAAGCAGAATACCAAGAGCACTGGCTCTAAAATCAATAATTAATAAATAGGATCTCATGAAATGAAAAGTTTCTATGAAGCAAAGAACTTTGTGAATAGAACAAAATAACAGCCTACAGCCTGAGAAAGACCTTCTCCAACCCTACAAACAACAGAAAGCTCTATAAATAGCTCTATAAATAATAAACAAAATATATAAAGAGCTCTATAAATTAAACTCCAACAAACCAAATAATCACTTTCAAACTGGGGTACAAAACTAAACAGAGAATTCTCTACAGAGGAATATCAAATGGTGGAAAAACATTTAAATAAATGCTAAATATCAATAGTCATCATGGAAAAGCAAATCAAAACTACTCTGACATTCCATCTTAAACCCATCATGGCTAAGATCAAAACCTAAAGTGACAGCACGTGCTAGTGAGAATGTGAAGAGGAACACTCCTCCATTGCTGGTGGGTGTGCAAACTTATACAACCACTTTAGAAATCAATCTGATTCTTTCTCAGACAATAGGAAATAGTGTTACTTCAAGACCCTGCTATACCATTCCTGGGCATATATCAAAAAGATGCTCTACCATTCAACAAAGATATTTGCTCAACTATGTTCATAGCATCTATATTCATAATAGCCAGAATCAGGAAACAACCTACATGTCTCTCAACTGAACAATTGCTTTACAGAAATTGTGGTACATTTACACAATGGAATGCTACTCAGGTATTAAAAAAAAAAAAGGAAACCATGAAATTTTCAGGCAAGTGGACAGAACTAGAAATGATCATCCTAAGTGACTTATTCCAAAACCAGAAAGACATGCATGGTAAGTGGATAATAGCCATAATACAGGATAAACATACTACAATCCACAGGCCTAAAGGAGGTAAATAAAAAGAGGACCCTATGGAGGATGGTCAATTCTTATTCAAAAGGGCAAATAGAATCGACATCAGAAGTGACTGCGGAGAGGGAACAGGATGAGAGCGTAACATACATATCCTCTGAAAAGCTCTACCCAGCAGGGGATCAAAGCAGATGCTAAGACTCACAGCCAAACTTTGGGTAGAGCACAGGGAATCATAGGAAAGAGTGAGGGGATAAAAAGACCCAGAGCTGGCAGGACCTCCATAACAAGACCAACAAGGACAACAAATCTGGGCCCATGGGGACTTGGAGAGATTGATGCACCCACCAAAGACCATTCATGAAGAGGAACCAGAGCCCTGCTCAGATGTAGCTGATAGGCAGCTCAGTCTCCATGTGCGATCCATAGTAAGGGGAGAATGTGCTGGCTTTGACATGGACCCTGTTGTCTGCTATTTGCTCACTTCCCTTTGGCGGACATGGCATTGCTATGCCACAGAGGAAGAGGATGCAGACAGTCCTACTGAGACTTGACAGGCTGGGTTCCCATGGTAGGAGAGGAGGGCTCCCTGTATCTGAGATATAGGAAATGGGATAAGGGGAAAGAAGAATGGAGGGTGAGACTAGGAAGAGTCAAGGGAGAAGATTACAATTGGGATGTTAAGTGGATAAATTATTTTTTAATTTAATTAATTTATTTATTACAATGTGTTCACTTTGTATCCTTGCCATAGCCCCCTCTCTCATCTCCTCTCAGTCCCACCCACCCTCCTTCTTCTGCCCCTATGCCCTTTCTCTAGTCTCCTAATTGAGGAGGAACTCCTTCCCTTCTAGCTTATCAGGTCTCATCAAGGATGGCTGCATCATCTTCCTCTGTGGCCTTGCAAGGCTGCAACACCCAGGAGGAGGTGATCAAAGACTCAAGTTCATGTCAGAGAATAAATAATAAAAACAAATTTAAATTAAAAATAAATTGAATGTGAATAAAACAAACAAATTTAAAAAAAAAAACAGGTAAGAAGAGCGTCACACACCTACAATTCAATGACTTGGAAAGCTCAGATAGTGTTATTGTCATGAATAAATGGCATCCTCAGAAATTAAATATACTCCCTGCCAAATTTCAAATGCAAGATGTTGATGAAGATCAACACAATAACCTATGCTTACATATACAAAACGAAAGAAAATAAATACCTAAAACTCTATATTCCATGCTCAGCAGCCAATGATGGTGATATTGATGCCAGGCATGTTGGCCTAGATTTTTTAAGCCCAACACTAGACTGGAGTTAGAGCTGTAAGTTCAAAACCAGCCTGATCTACATACAAACTTTCAGGAAACATCCAGGAACTCTGGGACATTATGAGAACACAAAACTTGCTGATAATCAGATTAGAAGAAGAAGGATGAGATCAAAGGTCCAGAAGATATTTTCAACAAAATCATACAAGAAAAATTTCTTAACCTAAAGAAGATGTCTATGAAGGCACAAGAAGCATACTAAATACCAAAGAGACTGGACCAGAAAAGAAAGTCCTCTTACCACAGAATAATCAAAATAAAAAACATGCAGAACAAAGAAAGAATATGAAAAGCTGCAACTGAAAACAAAACAAAACAAAAAAAATAAAAACAAAACAAAGCAAACTAACCAACTAATCAGACAAACAAACAAAAAATAAACAACCAAAAAACAAAAAAGTCAGATCTATTGGAATTAATACTGTATTCTCAGTAAAAATGCTAGAAGTTGAACGGCTTAGACAGAGTGCTTCTGACTCTAAAAAACTACAGAATCCAAGACAAATTACTAACCATGCCCAAAGTTTCAATCAGCAAATGAAGAAAATAAGATGTTTCATGATAAGGTCAAATTTAAACAATATGTATCTATAAATATAGCCCAACACAGAGTGCTAAAACCACCACCACCAAAATACCAGGATTTACAATCACTGTTGATTTCTTTAATACCGTTGACCCAAACTCACCAATAAAAAGACACAGGCTCACAAAAATGTATGATAAAACAAAATCCACCCTTCTTCTAAATACATCAAACACAGCTTCACATCAAGATAGACATTATCTCAGGGTAAAGGGTTGGAAAAGATATTCCAAATAAATGAATTAGAGTATCAAGCTTGTAAAGCAATTTTAATATCTAACAAAACAGACTTCAAAAACAACTAATCAAAAGATGGCAAAGGACATAACATATTGAAAAAATATCCAGCAATATAACATTTCAATACTTAACATCTATGCCCCAAACATAAGAGCACCCAAGTTATAAATGAAACCCTTCTGCAGCTTGCATCACATCCTGGCCCTTATAAACTGATAGGAGAAGACTTCAATATATCATGGACAGGTCCTCCTGACCATACAGAACAGAGAAATGTTCCACCTAACTAACATCAAAAAACTAAATATACCCAAAAGATGTTTACAGAACATCCACCCAAGCACAAAAGATTGTTCCCTCTTCTCAGCAACTCATATATTATTCTCCAAAATTGATGATATACTTGAACAGTGGAAGTCTCAAAAGATATAAGAAACTTGCAATGACCTTCTGCATCCTATCAGACCACTAAAGTTTAAAGCAGCACATCACCAATAACAAAAACAATAGAAAGCTTACAAACTCATAGAAATTGAACAACACTCCATTGAATAAAAAATGGCTCCAAACTGAAATAAAGAAAGAAATTAAAGACTTTCTAGAAGTCAATGAAATGAATACACAACATATCAAAACTCATAATACACAATGGAAGTGTTGACCAGAAGACAATTCATACCACTGAGCACATTCAGAAAAAAAATAGTCAGAAAGATCTCTTAGTAGCAACTTAACAGCACACCTAAATACTCTAGAACAAAAAGAAGTAAAAATAACTAAAAGGAGTAGACAGTGAGAAACTACTGAACTGTGTCTTCACTGGTAAAACCGAATGTTTCCACAGGAAAAAAAATGGTGGATCCTATCAAAATTGATAATGATTAGATTTGAATAGTAGAGATTTCCCAAATAAGCAGAGGTAACTGTTCATCAGACAGCTTGGTCATTGAGTCCAAAAAAAAAAAAAAATTATGAAGACTACTGTTTTCTTCTTAAATAAAAAAAAGATACTTTTGTTGTTTCATATTAAAAACAGTTAAGAGGTTTAAAATGTTTTAAGTAAATTCAAAGGTATAAACTTGTTTGAGTTGGAATAATTTGGAGTGAATATCACATATTTGAGCAGTGTGGTGATAGACCATGCCTTTAATCCCAGCAGAGACAAGCAGTTCTCTATTAATTAGTTGTTTTCTAAATTCAGGAGTTACAATGACAGGGTGTTGGTGGTTCATAGCCCTAATCCCAGCATTTGGGAGCCACATGCCTTTTACAAACTATCCGGGGGGCAGAGGCAGGCACATAGGATTTACAGTGATTTTATTTAAAAGCTGCTTATAAAAGGCAGGTGGAAAATCAAAGTGAATGCCCTTTATTATCTAGAAATAAATACACTTTAAGGTATATTTGTAAACTTTCACAGATTTTTTAACTTTAATTGAGATATTATACTTTTTCTATTTCCTAAAAAACATTTTGCCCTATAAAAAATATCACATGCCTAAAAAGGTACAATCTTCACCCCTGAATTAGGGATGGGGTAGGGTTTTGATTTAATCTTTTTAGGAGAATAAAATCATACAGTTAAAGAATATGGAGACCACTAGAAATATGAAATTTCTGAAGAAAATGACAGATCACCAAAAGAAAATGTCAAAAGAGGAGTAAACTGCCAAATAGTATCACTCACCTTCAAGTTATCTCTTCTGCATTCTATGGACATAGTGCAAATTGTATTTATGTGACTGCTAAAGAACAATCCAAAATCTCTATCTCATATCAGAAAAGCCACCTCGTAAGAAACAAAGGAAAACAGAAAAATAAGGGATGATTCTATTGTCACAAATCTCATAATCTGGCATGATGTGACTTCTGTACTTACCACAAACTTCAATAATCAAGAATGTGTACAGTGTTTGTGAAAGAATGAGGGGGTAAGAGAAAAAGCCAAAAAACATAAGCCTAAAATATCATCAAGTTTACATGAAAAGACATAAGGAAACTCTAGTATGAAAAATGTGCACTGGACCACAGATACCTTTTTTTCTAACTAATACAAATTAATTAAACACAGATTTCACAATTGTTACGAGACAAACATAAAATGACACCTAAACTGTTATATTTCTGACCCCCCAGCTACTACTAACCTCCTTTACAGAGAGTCCTTTTGCTCTGGAAGTCTCTTAGAAAATAGAGGTGATCATAAAGCTTGGCTATGGCTTGCAGTCCCTCATGTCCACTTGTGAGTTTAGGCACAGCCCAGCCTTGCCAACACTCACACACAAAAAAGTTGGAGAATAATTTATTATCTGTTTCTTGCAGCATGGATTATGTCACAAGATGTGTAATCTGTCCTATTCACTTACCTAAAACCAGGCACACCTGACACTGACAAAATTTTGCATCTCAGAAAATCCTTTTGAACCCAGAAATTGAATTTCCCTGAATCACATCATTGTGCCCGGTGGTAGTTGAAAGGTGAAAAATAAATTAAAAAAAAATAAGCAAGTGTTGCTTAATGATGACCACCACCACTTTTTTTTTTTTATCAGTTTCAAAACTATTTATAAAATTTGTTACACAAAACCATGTGTGGAATATAACATGAGGCATTTCTAGAAATGAGACTTTCAGTTTTCCAATCTATCTATCCAATGCACAGCAAAAGCAATGCCTGGGTGTGCACACTAGATAGTGATACTATAAGCACCACAACTTTCTATTGCCCAAGCCACAGGGTCCCCTCCTCCTTGGACAGTCAACACTCAAGAAGGGTCAGAGGACAAGGATCTCTGCTGAGGTCACCACATGGAAAACAACAAAACCAGAGTCTGAACCACAGCCCATCTCGGTCAAAGCATGTCAGGCTATAATAGCTCAGCAGACCTGCTCTGCCTGGCCTGGGAACAATGGCCCCACACTCACCATGGCATGGGCTCTGTTCTCATTCACAGTTCCCTACAGCTACATCAGAGGACAATCCCAGAACAAACCCATAAGCTACCTCCCACTGTTGTTCCTGACTCCTAGTCCCATGCAGACTCCCATCATTAGCTTGGACAATACAGCTGAGTCTCAGGACAGTAGTAGCTCTTCTACCAGTTGATCAAAGATCAAATGATGCAGATAGCAGAGGTATTCTAGCTTTGCCCCAACCCCTAGGGGCTCACAGAACCCTAATGTTGTTATAAAAAAAATGAAAATTCCAATTGTTTGAGTTTACCAATACAGACCCAGGAGCTAGGTACTGGGGAAATAACCTGCTAGTTCAGAAAGTCAGATAAAGCACACATCTGACCCTGCTACTCACCTCACATCTAAGAGGAAAAAGCTCCAAAAGCTCACCAGTTCAGATGACAGCTCAGGAGGGGGGGGGGGAGATAGGCCAAAAGAACCCAAGGCCAAAGGCTTTCTAGCTCAAAGCTCAAAAAAGCCCAAAAGCTACCAATCTAAAACTCCTTCTACTTTTACACTCTGTCTTAAATACATTTCAGCTGAAACTTCCACTTACTCTTTAATCCCTGTCAGCTGGTTTCTTGCTTTGCCTCTTGACCTAGGGTTAACATTATTAAATCCTGTGCACAGAGAGCTTTTGTATTAAAGGTATATTCAAGGGCTGACGGAACTACACCATAATCACCTGTTTAAGATAAACAGAAAGTTCTTGGAATTAAGGTTTGTGTTAGGGCTCAACCAGACCAAACAAAGCATAGCATTTTATAGTTCACAATCTAAGGGATCACACTGGGATCAAATATCCTGCAACACCCTCATCTTGAAATTTTTTAAAATAAAATCTTCCACTCTCCCAGGGCACCTGTTTATCTTCCAAGATACAGGTCATTTATGTTGCACATTCCATTACATACTCAGTGTGCAGTGCATTCATCTCTACCTCATAGATGGGAAGTCCTTCATCCAAACTTCAGTCAAAGCCAAACAGTAACAACTATTAAAGAAATAAGTAGCCATTAACTTGAAAGCAAGGAGTATTTATTGAGAGCTCAATGAAAATGAAAAATAAAAGTAAAAGAATGTGGCTATTGCTAGGTATGTTGGAGTAGAAAGTTTATTATAGGTAGAAGAGAGAACATAGTCAGACACAGGAACTTCTAGGATAGTCTAGGGTTGACATTACCCTGAGCAATGTGAGAAGAGCGGAGAAAGGTGAGTGGAGAACCAGACCAAAATACAGGAAAATAAATGATAAATGAAAAAGACCAGGTAACCAACACAGTTGGAATACATAAGGAAGGACAGCTGGGAGGAGCGCAGCTCAAATTCAGGGTGAGATATCTGGGTATGATACTCATACCTTGTAACAGGTAGGTCTGAGAGGTGCTGGGAGGACCTGACAGTCACATCTGCTTTGATTTTTTTAAGTAGGCACCTCAACCATTCATCCAAGCTTTTGAGACATAAGAGTAGAGAGAAATTAGGAGGTTGAAACTATTTCATTATAATCTCAAAAATAATTTTTAAAAGTTTAAAATGGCCTTATGGTCCAATATTCTTCAGGGACTTCAGGTATGTGTTAGGAAATATCAATTATTACTCACACCTTTTCTCTTAGGCTGTGCATTTTCAAACAGGGGGGAAACATACCTGTTAGGCAGTACCACACCACTTTCTCCAGAACTTCTGTGTTGTTTTAACTGGTTCAACTATAGAAATTTGCTTTCCAGAAAAAAGCTCAGCTCCTAATCGATATAGTTGATTTTGTTGTCTGTGAATCCTCGAAATGTCCAGTTTTCACTTTTTTACTGACTGTCTAAAATTGATTACCTGACTCATTGCCATCTTCCTTCCTTCCCCTCCCTTTTTGTGTTGTAACTACACCAGCTTCAAAGTAGGTCAGTGGACTCAATTCTTACACAGGTCCCTCTTTATTTGCAATTACCCACCTCAAAAACAAACAAACAAAAACAGGAATATGAGTGGACACTCTTTCACTGGTCTCTTTTACTTCACACTGACCAGCCAGGACCCACCTGAAAAGAGTTGCAGGACTATGTTCTAGGCACTGGCAGTACAGGTTGGATTCAGTGTTCAAATAAAGTGTAAACTACATAACATGTGGAAGGCTGATCTACAGGAGACATTGCTTTAAAGAAAAACAAATAGCAAAGCAGTAGAGAAAAAATGAATGAAATTCTTAATGACTGGGGATTATCAGAGAATATTAACTAATAAGAGACTAGAGCAATGATGCATTAGCAAAATAAAATTTAACAATACCAATAACTGGCTTTTTTTTCCCAGAGCTGAGGACCGAACCCAGGGACTTGTGCTTGCTAGGCAAGCACTCTACCACTGAGCTAAATCCCCAACCCCAATAACTCACTTTTTAAAAGATTTATTTATTTAGTATGTATACAGTGTTCTGCATGCATGTACACTTGCACACCAGAAGAGAGCACCAGATATCATTATACATGGTTGTGAGCCACCATGTGGTTGCTGGGAACTGAACTTGTGACCTCTGAAAGAGCAGCCAGTGCTCTTAACCTCTTAGTTGAAAAAAAAAAAAACACATAGGCATACTGACTTTGAAAAACACTGGCCATTCTCTTGTAGAGGGAAAGCCATTAAATGATACTGTTTGATGCTGTCCCTGTGTACAAGATTAGCTGCCGAGACCTGTAACCTTACAGACACAGATTTAGCCCATAACCTGTGTCTCAAATTTGAACTGACAGAACTGTGTCAATGAGAATTGTACATATGGGTATAGGGCAGTCAAAATTCAAGATTCACTGGATCAAGTTATCTGACCTAAACTGTACACCCACCTCACTCTGCCTTCTAGATAATCTTGGTGAGCAAACATGCGTATCCCAGGATCCTAATCTCTAACAGGCCTGGTTAGCATATAACTTATCTGTGGAGTGTTTTACAGTCTTCCCTCCGCTAAATTCTAACTGGTACCATTCGTTTCTCAATAATAGTAAATCCTTTACATCATCAATTCTACTATTCTATATCACAGCTTAATATTGGAGTGCTCTCTGACACAGGACACACCATTTACAAACCCCACAAAATTCAAATGGATCTTTTAGAACCGAGAGAACCTACCTGACACCACCAAAGGTCACCAGGAACTGGGCCAAAAAAAGGTCCCCTAAAGGTCACAAGAATAGTGACGCTACCATAAGATCAGCAGGAACTAGGCCATGGGTCACCAGTTCCAAAAGCAAGGCCATAAGATTCCCTACCCAAGGAATACCCTGAGGATAACCACAAGGATGGGAAGGTATCTTTATCTCAAAGTAGGGCATTTGAGCAGCCCACTGACCTTGTAGTAGAATATTTAATGACACAGAAAATACCTAACATTCCTGAGGCCTAGAGATATCTTGCTCAATGTTAGTTATGTTAGCTAGCCAATCACTTTGTAAAAAGCTTGCCCTTGCTGAATGTCACCCAATCTTGTAACTGTTAAACTGGAACTACCTGGTCCTTCCTGAAACCCCAATCAAAACCCTGCCATGCAGCTGCTCAGGGCTCTCCTCTCTGATCCACTGTGTTGGTAGTGATGGAGAGACCCAGCTTAAGCCCAAATAAAACTCTGCTCTTGCATATGTGGTCCAGCTCCTGTTGATTTTTGGTGACCCTAAGTGCTGGCCATAACATATGGGTTCTCATATTGGATCCCCAAGGCTCCCACATGCCCTGGGCACATGGAGGTGAACAACAGCCAGTAAGTGAGCACTCTGTCAGTATCTGTCTGTTTCTGTCTCTTTGTTTCTATATTTTTTTTTTCAGGGCTCGAGGCAAAATGTGTAATCTGTTTGGTCAGAAAGGTTAGAGCTGATGCTTTGGACAGCTGAGGGCATGAGGGGCCTGAAGACTTCCCAGACCCCTTCAAAGGGACAAATCTGTAAAAGGAGTTGAGCACTGAGATTTTTGTGATCTCTGGACCTCAAAGAGGATGAATGTGCCCCTATCTGTAAAGTGTGGTAAAGTACCCAGTTTTCTGTGATCTCTGGATCTTTGGACAAAGACAATGCAGGTAGCTGCTGCATCAGAGATTCGCTGATATCCTACTTTCATTTTCCATTGCAGGAGTGGTGGAATCTGCTGTCTGGCTCTGTATATTTTTTCTGCTCCACAAGCAATGGGATCTAGCTGTCTTTGTCTTGTTTGACTGTTTTGACTCTCACTGCCATTTTTTTTTTTTTTTTTTTTTTTTTGTCTCTGGGACTGACTGAGGACATGGAACAGAATCCTTCTATCCCCTAGACTTGATTCTTTTGCATTTCAGGAGGCTTGAGCCATGCTTCACAGGCTCCAGTGAGAGTGGTGAGGAGGTGCCAAGGGATGGATACAGTATGTGGAGCCCCAGGCTTGGCACCACTGCCAATGTTCTCTGGTTTCTGGTCTGGCAGAGCTTAGCCACTACTCTGGCCTCAAGTTTGGCAGAGCATGTCCCCTGCTCTGGACTCTGATCTCGCAGAGATTTGCTGCTGCCGTGGTTTCTGGTCTGGCAGAGTTTGCCTGGTGCTTTGGCCTCTGTTCTGGTAGAGATCAACAGATATGTTGCTGCTCCATTCTCTGGTCTGGCTGAATGCAGGTTACCGTTTCAAACTCTGGTGTAATTTGGTGGAGCCTGATTTCAGGGTAGGACATCACTAACAAAACAGGATAGAGGGACCATTGAGAGACAGGCCACTGTTCTGAGTTTTGGTATTTTATTCTTCTTCCATTCTCTTTGCACGCATTGTACCCAGTACATTTTTTCTTGTGTTGTTCTTTTGTAGTTTTGTTTGCTTGTGATGGTCTCAGTGGGCCAGTGACCAAACAGTTGTGCCCCATGGTGACTTTGCCTGCCCCATGCACTCAGCATTACAAGCTGGGGCACCTCTGTTCTCCAGTGGGAGCACATATTTCCACATCGTAGGCTGGGAGGGCTTGGTTGGAGAGGGGTATGTGTGCAGAAAATTCTGTTGGGCTGAACCTTGTTGCCTCCTTGCTTCCTCCCTGAGGAAAGTTGATAACCTGAGGTTAGCTCTGGCTTGGAACAATAATCGTCAAATATGCTCTTAGCCAAAATGTATTCTGTTTATTACTATTATTATTTGGTTAGGATTCCCTGTAGCACAGCCTGGCCTGAAACTAAACAGCTATAAGATGACCATGAATTTCCGATCCTTCTGCTCTACTTCTTATCAACTGAGCTACATCCCTAATCCCTCAAACTTCTCTTTGAGCCATAGGTGACTTCAACTAGGAAGTGGACTGAACCCAAAAGGAGAAGTCTTAGCTCCACTGATCTCCTGGGTCTGTGCCAGTTTACTGGCAATGTGCCAAGAATATCCACCTGAGCACCTTGGCACATGACTTATTAGCATGGCTGCACTTATTAGATTGTTGCTTGAGAACCAAGCCAATTCTTTTGTGGGCAAGGTCTCAGTCTGGCAACTGGAAGAATTTTGTTAAAAATCTTAGAAAGCACATGTATGATTGTGGTTTGCATGGGTGGGGAACCTCTGTCAGTGTGCTCCCCAAAGTGGTAAAGGACACCCTCCCCAGGGTGGGGAGGAGGGATAGATGAGGAATTCACCATGTCTGGGTTTCTACCCCCACCCCCCCAGAAAAATCACCAGTGCAAGAAAAAAATAGCTGGAATGCATTTTGTATTCAAGGTCTAGAAGTGAGGTAGCAGGGGGGCTTTGGGCAATGCTTTCACAGAATTGCCTCCATTCAAGTACGTTTGTAAATTCACATTGAGAAAGGAAGGAAATGAAGGGGAGGGAGGAAGGAACATATTCAAAATCTCCTGCCAAGAAAACTGAAAGGAAAAAATCCTGCTTAATGATGTTCCACCTTTTGTGTGTGTGCCCAAGAATTCTTTAAGTTGTGTTTATGCATGCATCCTTTCATCTTATTTGCACACACACACACACACACACACACACACACATATGCATATACTCTAAAAGCTTGCTGAATAATGGTGTTTCAATGTCTTCCTCACATTTCAACTGAATTATTTTGGGCCATAAATCTAAACCTAATTCTCTTCAATATTTAGAGGTTTTGCTTGTTTTGAATGTGTGGTTTTATTTTCTTAGTTAACAGTGTGTGCACAGTCCCTTACACCGGGGTCATCATGCTTGGATCTCTAGAAAAGTAATGAAAAACAACAAACAGTACTAATAATGTTAGTGAATAAATTAAAGTTACTGAGTGCATTGTACAATGAACTCAGATGCTCTTTTCAGACAGGACATTTTATGATGATTTTTTTTTCATGAGGCACAAAATGCCTCTTAAGCTCAAGCCATGTTTACAACATTTTGTTGAATACAAGGTTCAAGATGAATCCTGAAATCATAACATCAAATGATGTACAAAGAGGACATAATCAGCTTTCCAGATATGGTCTCCTAGGGATAAGTGTGGTAGGATGCAAAGCCCAGGACATTTTCTGAGGACGTGATCTCTCATAAAACCTAATGAAAATATAGATTCTTCCCAGAAAATGAACATGTACATAAACCCAACTACATGTAAAGCACTTGCAGAGTGAATGTCAGGAGAGTGACTGGGTTAAAAACTAGCACCAAATAAGTAGCACTGTTGCTGTATCTGAAATTTCTATCTTGTTTGGAAGTCAGAAACAGGAAGACTGTTAACCCCTGTATTTAAGGAAGGGCATCTGTATAAAGAAAAGTAATGCTTTGCTTCTCCTGTTCCTTTTTTCTCCTCCCCTTCCTCCTCCTTCCTTATCTCCTATAGGTGAAGCAAATGTTCTACCTTTGAGCTGTATTCCTAGCTTCTGTACAAAAAGGCAGATACAGATAGTCTTTGAGTATAATAAAGCCAGATGCTAAAGCTCACTAAAGCTTAAAGGAAGTAACTTGTAATGGGATAAATGAAAGAGAACACAGAGAAGGCATCAGGCATAGAGGAGGCTGTCCTATTAACAGCAGTAACAAAACAAGATAAAAAAGACTTCAGGAGAAGTTTATTACAGAAAGCACAATGGCTGACATTAACAAATAAAATGCTACATGTCCCCATCCTCTAGGTGAGAATTCTGTATTACTATCAGATTATTAAGAGTTTGTTAAAGGTATTTACTGTTTGAAAGGTTATTTGTCCTTCCACAGATAGTTACTGTTTGTGAATTAGGTACCCAATACTGTGCTATGTCCTGAACACACAAAAAGTGATTGATGCAAACATCATTCTTTCTCTAGGTAATCCACCATAAACAAACTTATAGACCACGCATAGAAATGTATACATCACTATAAAATCCACTATGAAACCTAAAGAAAAGTAAGGGGGACCTAATACCCCAGAAAGGATAAAGAATATATGTATTCAAGGGCCCAGAACTGAGAACATTTTAGTTCAGTAGGGGAAATGAAAGAAGGTGAATTTGTTTGGAATATAATAGGGAAAAATAAATAAATAAATAAATAAATAAATAAATAATAATAAAGATTAAAAAGGAAGCCAGACGGGCTGAAGACATGGTTTAGTGATGAAAAATACTTTCTGTGGGGATGGAGAGATGGCTTAGAGGTTTAGAGCACTAGCTGTTCTTCCAGAGGTCATGAGTTCAATTCCCAGGAACCACATGGCGGCTCACAACCTTCTATAATGAAATCTGGCGCCCTCTTCTGTCATGCAGGTGTACATGCAAACACAACATTATGTACGTAATAAATAATAAATCTTAAAACAAAACTAAACATTCTCTGCTTTTATTTTATTTTTTTTGCCAAGTTCCTACCATATAAGGTACACATGTGGTACACTTATATTCATACAAGTAAAATACTCTTATCATTCATCTACGCAAAATATAAAAATACTCCCATCAAAAAAAAAAAAAAAGAGGTCAGCTGGCTTAGTGGCACACACTGGATCTCTGAGTTCAAGTCCATCCTGGTCTACAGACCTAGTCCAGTCCAGACAAAGCTGCAGGAAATGCTCTCTTGAAAAGCAAAGCAAAACAACAACAAAACAAATCAAACAAAAAAGTTCATATATCAAGTTTTATAACACATGCCTGTAAATGGAGCATCAGGAAGGTCAGGAATGAAGGTCAACCTGGATTGTATGAAACTCTTCTTCAAAAACAAATCAGCAGCAGCAACAACAAAACAGCACAAGAATCTAAGTGCCTGGGATGCTTTGGGACATTCAAGTTTTTTATCTTAATTCTTTGCTTCATAGGAAGCTATTGAGGAGTGTAGTTGTTTGAATGAAAATGACTCCTACAGACTCATATGTTTGAAAATATGGTCCCCCGCTGGTGGAAAAATTAGGAAGTGTGATCTTGTTGAAGAGGTGTGTCACTGTGGGTGGGCTTTGAAGTTTTTAAACCCCACACGATTCTCAGTTAGCTCTTTGCCTCATACTTATCAGGATGTAAGCTCTCAGCCACTGTTCTCTCTGGTTCTCTGCCTGCCATACCTGTCTGCCACCATGGTCCCTGCCGTGATGGTCATCGACTTACCCTCTGAAACTCTAGGCACCCAACCAAATGTTTCTTCTGTAAGCAGCCTTGGTCATGATATCTTAGCACAGTGATAGAAAAGTAACTAAGACAAGGGGGTTTGAAAACAGGAAAGAAATGCTTTGATGTATACTTATCTCAAAAAGATCCTTTTGTCCTGTCAAATTAATAGTAAGATTTCAGAAATTTCAGGCCTCACAGAGTCCTGAACCAGAACCTACTCAGGTGGAGCGGGGGAGGAGCTTTCGCGAGGCGCAGCGCAGGCGCAGTGTGCGCCTCCATTGTCAAGCGTGACGGAAGCGCCGTTGCTATGGATACAGACGCTGACGGGAAAACGCTGAGCTCCTCCTGGGCCTGGTGGGCGGCGGTGGCGAGAGTTGGCGACAGGAACCCGCTTCCCAAGCGCGGTGGTGGATCGGCTATTGACTACTTCATCGTGGTAGGCTGAGACTAGGGAAGCCAGGTAATGGTGTTAGGCGGACGCCGCCTGGGCTCCGCCTCCGCCCGGCCTCCGCCCCGCTCCCACGGGCTCCGCCTCTGCTCCCAGGCTCAGCTGAGCTTTCCAGCTGGGGCTGGTGGGCTGAACAGGTCGGGAGAGCCTGCCTGAGTTCTGTCAAGAGCTTCTGTGGAGCTGCTGGTACCTGGGACCGCGCCCTCCTGCTGCCAGGGTTGGGAGGGTGGGAGCACACTGTGAGGAGTTTCTAGGATACACTTGTGCTCTGCATTCTGAGTAAGAGTGATGCTGGGGCCAGTACTCCAGGAAAGGAAGTGCAGAGTCCAGTGCTGCCTCCTGCCTGCCCTGGGGCTCCTGGGGTAGGGGAGCTTGGACATCCGGGTCGAAAGAAAGCAGGGTACTTGGAAAGGCCACAGGATCCGTGCACATTTCTAGGAACATTGTTTGAGGACCTATGTACAGGCATTCCAGAATGAAGTGACTCTTCTTAAGTAAAGACAGCAACTGCAGGTGCTCTCTTTCACTTAGCTTTCAAATGATGTGATTGTTCTCTTTATTCGTCAGAGAATTCTTCATAAGGAACAGTTTGGCAGATACACTGCTGTTTATACTTTGATGGACTTGCACAACCAGGAGTATATAGGGTTCACACAGGCTTATTTTCTTATTTTTATATTTTTGTGTTATGTATAGATAAGCGAGATGTAATAACAAGGTTACTGTAGAGCTAGGAAAGCTCTCTTATTTCAGGTTTATTCCAGTTTTACCCTTGCAAGGAATTTTAGCTACTAGCCATGCAGCCCCTTGTCTCTGGAGGTGTTTAGGTTGTGTTTGGATGATTGTTAGCCATTGGTAGCACTAGTGTACTAATGTTCTACTCATCTCTTTTTTATTATTTTTTCATCCTGAAGAGCTTAAGATAGCCTAAATATAACTCCATTTTGAAATAAAGATCTTGACTGGGAACTGAATTCAGGTACCAGGAAATATCACAGAATGTACACCTGGCAGAAAACAAAGTTAACTCTCCTAGCAACAGACTCCAGGAAATATAACAGAATAAATGCTTCATAGAAAATAGAGACAAACTCCCTGGCAATAATCAATGGGAATCGGTTGAGAATCGGGTGGAAAAATTTCCCAATGTTTCAGATATGGTTTAGAAAAATAGCCATTGTGATTATATGCCTTAGCCATTGTGGCTAGCGCTACCTTCTCGCCAGCAAGAACGACGCAGCACACACAGGATCCTTCTGCAGTAAAGCTTTAATGCATCTTGAGAGGGAGAACATAAGCTTACATCGAAACGGAGACCCCAAAACGGCAGAAACCCATCCCTTATATAGGAAACTGTCCTCCGCCTAGGATGTGTCAGTCCCTGATTGGCTGTTGGTCATCGGGCGAGATGACGTATCATCCCCTGATTGGCTGCTCACCCATCATCTCATATATCGCCCCGGGCTGGGCTCGTGACAACGGTTGCCCAATCGTCATAATGGTTTACCAGTTTTGAGGAACCAGCGCCATGGCAGCAAACCCTGGCTCTCCACATCTCCCCTTTTTATTTTTGTTTGAACAGTAATTTTCCTACTGTCAATACAGCATTATGCCAGAAAGCCAACGTCTGAGCCTGGTGGAAGGCAATGCTTCAGCCGTTGCCCGATCATTGAGCAACCTCCTCACTCGCGAGGCTGTCCTGTCTTAGGTCGGTGAAGACTTGTTGCACTCTTCCGTCACTGACTTTCCAGATCGTCTGGGCAGAAAAATGTGATTTACACCCATCCCCTTGCAATGGGAAACAGATCCCCAGGGAGTGCAAGGGCTGTAAGTCAGATTGTGGCATGTGCTTGCAAAGACAGAGGCAACCTTGTCAAACATTATCAGGGAGTGCCTTGCTCCAGAGCGCTAGCGCCTGTGCGATCACCACCTTGTACCACCTTGTCACGTTTTTGTTGGGTTTTGAGTTTGCAGAACAACCAGAGGACAAATATTAAACCACAGCATAGGGCAGCGTAAATAATCCAACCCCAACCCATTCTTTGAAGAAGGAGAAAGCCGAAGATATCCCATGACGAGAGTCCTCTGTAAGTGACAGGTCCAGGCGTGGAATTGACCTGGATAATGGCAGTTCTTAATTCTCTTAAGGTTTGTTCAAATTCTGCTGTCCAATTCTGTAAAATAAATTGAGAAAGACTCTTTGACAGATTAGCTGCCCTGGTGAAATTTTCATACTGGATGGAAGTAACACACAATCCGGGAAGTTTTTGTTCACATCCTAATTGGGCTAGTGCCACAACACATCTATTTGTTCTTAAACTAAGTCAATGCGCTTGGTCCACCTTGTATTTGAATATTGGCTGAATTTTGGCGGTCTAAAGCCACAGACACAAATGCAGACAAGTCATTGACTGCCTATACTGTCTGGATAGAAGTGGACAGAGCCATGGCTGAGGCTGTGACTGAGGCGGCCACCGCAGCGGTGGCGATGATGCCCACAATGATGGCTGACATGCCAAAATCTCTTTTGTTCTAAATAATGTCATACTCCCAGCGACTTTCACAGGTACAAAA